>JASAND010027809.1:0-102568 GCA_030248195.1 Trissonchulus latispiculum
ACAGATACAATAGTCTGTGTGGCTCTTTATGCACTCGATCTAGCTTAAGGTTTTAAAGCACACAGATAAGGATTAGTGGAAGGCTGCATCTGGTAAAAAATGTTGAAATCCTAATGCGGTGTTGGTGATCTCAAGCAAAATGTTGTCCTGCTATTTGAGCCGAGTGACAAAGTTAGCTAAGTTGCGCTGTGCTGCCAACTGTATTTGGCTATATCATTGAACAGCAAGCTTGGGGTTTGCCTAGCTTTGGTACAGAGGCTGTTGCCGTATTTATTTCTTGTACTGAAGATTTGTGCTGTATCGAGCTAGCCTAGCTCCTCGAGCTAGCTGCCAGATACGGCAATGCTGAAGCTCATCGGTCATTCGCGAAAAGAGTTAAAAAATTAACTCTTTTAACTCTACTATCTCATGAACGACACGTAGAGTTAAAAGGCTGCAGAGTTGAATTTAGCTCTAATCTTCTCATGATCGGATTAAATTTAACTCGTTTAGCCCGCTCAAGACATTTTACACTGAATTTTAGCCCCCGTCTCAACCAGTAAGCAGACAACAACAAATACCTTTAATAGGAACAAATTGATGGTACCCTTTGACTTGTACACATTTACGGAAGGTCACACTAATAATAATTATTATAAAGCAGTAAAGTAAAAGCGCATGGAGAAATCAAAACATAAACAGACAGTCATAGCTAAGATCCGCAGTACTGACATAAAAACTTTTGAACGAACTAAAATACCATCTTCTAAACATCGAATAGCAAATGAAAACATGACTGCAAACAAAGATCAAACAACGGACCACATAAAACGATAAGCAAAGTAAACTATAAAGTTGCACACACAAATTAAAAACCGAAATACCAAACATACAAAATTAATACAAT
Organism: Trissonchulus latispiculum; assembly: GCA_030248195.1. Taxonomy (NCBI): domain Eukaryota; kingdom Metazoa; phylum Nematoda; class Enoplea; order Enoplida; family Ironidae; genus Trissonchulus; species Trissonchulus latispiculum. The sequence continues at coordinate 887 of JASAND010027809.1, forward strand.
ACCAAACACTATACCAAAATGAAAGCAGTACAAAACACCATACCAAAATAAATGCACTTAGTATATACATAATACGTACAGCTGAATAGAATTATGCTGACGAACACGATGGAAGTGCAACAAGTGCAACATGTTCTGGCAATTTCCTGGCGCATCCATCTGGAACTGTCACTCATGGACTCATAAATTGGTCACCCTTCCATGCGATGGCAGGAGAGGTAGGTATGTACATATGGCGGGGAAGGTATGTACATATGGCGGGGAAGGTATGTACATGAGGGCATCAGGTTTGATATATGTATGTACAGTTCGTATCATACGTGGTAGGAAAGTACGTAAGTATGTACACATCGTCCGAGAGCGGAGGGAGAGTCACCCCCCCCCCCAGTTTTTCACATTAAAAAGTCACATTCAGCGAAACTGGATTGTGTAGTATGAACAGTGCCTAGGTATGTATATGTGTATAGTGGGAACGATGTCACGAACGATGTCATGTGGAGGACCCACGTATGTATATGTGTATATGTGTGTACAGTGTGAGCGATGTCACGAACGATGTCATGGGGGACCCATGTATGTATATGTGTTTACAGTGTGAGCGATGTCACGAACGATGTCATGGGGGACCCATGTATGTATATGTATATATGTGTGTACAGTGTGAGCTATGTCACGAAAGATGTCATGGGGGGACCCATGTATGTATATGTGTATATGTGTGTACAGTGTGAGCGATGTCATGAACGATGTTAGGGGGGGACCCATGTATGTATATGTGTATATGTGTGTACAATGTGAGCGATGTCACGAACGATGTCATGGGGGACCAATGTATGTATATGTGTATATGTGTGTACAGTGTGAGCGATGTCACGAACGATGTCATGGGGGACCCATGTATGTATATGTGTATATGTGTGTACAGTGTGAGCGATGTCACGAACGATGTCATGGGGGGACCCATGTATGTATATGTGTATATGTGTGTACAGTGTGAACGATGTCACGAACGATGTCATGGGGGACCCATGTATGCATATGTGTATATGTGTGTACAGGGTGAGCGATGTCATGAACGATGTCATGGGGGTACCCATGTATGCATATGTGTATATGTGTGTACAGTGTGAGCGATGTCACGAACGATGTCATGGGGGGACCCATGTATGCATATGTGTATATGTGTGTACAGTGTGAACGATGTCACGAACGATGTCATGAGGGGACCCATGTATGTATATGTGTATAAGTGTGTACAGCTTGAGCGATGTCACGAACGATGTCATGGGGACCCATGTACGTATATATATATATATATATATATATATATTTATATATATATATATATATATATATATATATATATATATAATTTCGTTTTGCCATCGCATGGATTATCTACCATTCGTACCTCTTTCTGTCCACATGTGGACATGATCCAATGGTCCTTTCTGACATGGTGAACACTGTCATGGCTTTCGCCATTAAAACCAATAGATTGAAATCCCGACAGCTTATCCTGAAGTCCGCCAAGTCAGGGCAATTTTTGCTGAAGCATAACTTGAGCAGCATTTATGTGATTGTCATTAACCCTCTTCTGCCCAAGACTTCTCGGGGAATCGGCTGAAACTGGACGATTTTACATTTTTGGCTCCCACTTTTTACTGAGAGAGATGGGACTACCACCAATCGATAGAGAATTAAATTATCTACATTTTTAAATGCGACGTTTTTGGGTCTCCGATGTACCAACAAAAAGATAGAAGCCGTCAAAGTCGGGAAAAGTACGAATTTTTGCTAAACTTTCGTTGCAGAAAAATACTTACAACTTTGCTATTCCGAATATTCTTTGACTCCTTACGGTATTAGAGATAACACCAAAAACTTATTTTCGGGGTCAAAAATGGACCATTTTTTGAAAAATCAGAAATCAGATTTTGACAGCTTCAACAAGACAGGTCGGATTGCTATGAGCGCGGATTTCTCTGAACTCATAAACTAAATTAGAAGGCAGCTTTGCAAACACATTCTTGGGACAATTGCCGAGGACTAATTTACAGGGGTTTGAGTTTGATCACTTGGTTTGAAGAAATCAGCATAAAAACTTGTACATTTTGAAGAAAATAGGAACAAAACCTACGTTTTCCTTAAACTATTGAGCTTTGTATATTAAACATTTACAAAAAATAAGGCTTATAGAAATCAAATTTGTTTGTAATTTTCAGTTACGCGAGAAAAATGGAATTTTTGCAAAGACTTAAAGCTGTCTAACTCAAAATTTTGCGGTCACACAATTAGCATGCTGGCTGCGGTCGCGGTGGCGGGCGGTCGCGGTCACGACTACTGCGGTCGCGGGGCGGTCACGGTCAAGAAAAATGCCATCTCCAACTCTGATCTCCCGGACATAGTCATTGGCATAAATATTTTATTATTACGCAAAGCCTTTAATGCTTATGCATTGATTGACAAACTGTTTATGCGAAAACAATGTTTACAGTTTACTACAACAATCTGCAAATCTATCTTTCCGTAAAGAGCGTGAGCTGCTTCCAATAAATAATTATATATTGTCAAGCTTCAAATTTCGACATAGTTTAAAGAGTGATGATCATTCCTAATTTTATTGGTAATAATACTAAGTGTATGATATAAATAGTAGTTTGCGATCATATCCAAGTTAGGAGTGGACAGTGTTACATAAACACTCCTGCGGCAGTTGCTCCCCAGCTGTAAAAAATAAATAACAATGAATAAACTGAACTCTTACAAAATTACTACAAGAAAATAGACTATCTTCAAAACGTTGCCTAAATACTGATTTTACAGACCGATCGAGGTCCCAACACCTTTGCGATAGCATAGCATCCTCAGAACTAACGAAAATGAAGATGAAATAGATGTAGTTAGCTGTGAACGCCAAATTTTTGTTTGAAAGTTTTACTACTTCACTATGTACATTTTTAAAGCGTTAATTTTGCTCGATGCATGCCATAGAGCACTTATAAATATGCAAAAATATCCAAATTTAAGAAGTGGGTCAAGTGGGTCGACGAAATCTCAGTCGGTCGCGGGTCGCGGGTCGCGGGTACCCGCGGGTCACAAAATTTCGACCCACTTCCAACTCTGCCACCACATGCCTTCACCGTCACCACCATCGAGTTAGCAACAGCAAGACTAGAAATTATTAGTGTTGTTAACTAATCGAAAAACAGCCATTCCAACCACAGCTTTTTAATTTCAAACAAAAATAAGCAACAACTCAAAAATCATTCACTAGAAGTTTCCCAATCGCTTTCTTTTTCTTCTTCCTCTCCTGCTTCATCCGTTGTTTCCTCTCTTTCCTCTGACTTAGGCTTCGACTTTTTTCTTCGACTATAAAGCCACACAAATAGGATCAATAGGCCGGGAATGCAAAGAAACAGAACTCCAAGACAGCCAGCGAAAATCCCAAACGAAATCATCTCTACAACAAAAATAGAAAAACAAACAATTTACCAAAATTACAAAACAGAATCGGTTTGTCCCCGGTGGAAGACACTAAACCAAACTGGGTGTCGATTTCTATCTAACAGATTCCGTTTTAATATCTAACACTATATATATCTTTCCGTTTGCTGAAAAGTACACACAATGTTGGTTTGATCGAAAAAGTAACAACCCGATTTCTGAACTCCTTCTGGCAACTTGGTTGAGTTGTTTTTGACCAACCTTACGGGGCCAGTTTCCTTCCACTTAGCACCTTCGGGTGATGATCATCACACTGTGATGTCTAATGCAGCAAACAACAACAAGACTGCATAGTAATTATTACAGTACAGTACAATAAAGTACAGAGCACTGTAGTAATCACCACCGGAAGCTTCAGCCGCACTTCGATTTTTTATTTCTATACTTTTACCAGAGAAATACATAAACTGCGCATACGATTAGCCCTTATTTCTGCCTCGGATTCTTGCGGTTTAATGTAGACGGTAATCAGCGGTCCAACTTTCTTGGTAGCAGCCAATCGTACAGCTGGAGTTGTTGTTGGCGGCAGCACTGAAACGCAATTGATAAATCTGATAAACAGCCAATTTTCAATTGAAATAATTTATTTCCCTGTTGAACTTCAACTTCCTCCCAATATTTCCAAACTTGCAGAAAAGAATAAAATACAAATATGTGTACCACAGAACGGAGAGTCTTTGACTTGTTGCTTTCAGCTAACTTTTAATAAAATTTTGTAGAGCTGTGGGGTAAATAATGTGTCCAATTTCACAGCAAGATATAGCAATTTAACCTGTTAAAATGTTGGCAGTTCACTTTAATTTTAAAACCAAAAATCTAACACCTGCATCTCTTGTTTGCAATAAGCTCAATTCAACAAACCGAATTGGACTGGATTGGATAAAGCTTACTGTTAACACAAACACAGAATCTAGCCTCCCCAGGCCAGCTGTCCTCACAAGTCGGGGTTGGATCCGCCTTTAGATCCCACAGCTTACAAGTACTTCCACCCATGTGTTGGACGGGTCCCATCCCGATCCCACCGTAGCTGTTGTCCGAAGGATAGACACATTTCCGTCGGCCCGGGGTTGCAGCGCTGAGATAGTCCAGAAGCACTCGTTGCTGCACAGGGTCCATCTCCATAACTGCAGAAAAGTTGCACTGATATGTGGTCCCTAGGGTCGGTTCATGACCGCAGGCTTGAATGCAGGTCTCTCCCGGATCCCCGGCTGTCCAAACCAACGTCTTATCGCCTCGCACAGCTGCAACAAAAGTGTTAGTAGGTCAAATGTGATGAGTTTTAGGTCAGATGTGGCGGCGAATGTCGGGTGAAATGGGATAAGCTTTAGATTTATGCTAAGGATCGGAGGTGCTGGACTGGTAATTAAATCTTTTAATTCCTAGGTAAAATGTTGGCATAGTCATGAAAAAATTTAAAATTCATAGAGCGTTTCAAAGCATTCGAACTCAGGGCATAAGTTGCGTACATAAGTTTTCAGTTTCTCCGAAATATTAAAACATTTAGCACCCAACTGAAAATATATACTTAACTTATAATATTACACATATACTTAATGAGCGTTGAACACGCACTGTACACAATAATTAAATGATACAAATTTTAATCATGCATTGTAATTGAAACGGTATAACTTTCGACAAAAATTAATTACAACTTTATTAAAAATTTGTCATAATTAATTACTTAATTAACATAAAGTAGAGTCCTGAGGTGGGAGTTTGTCCCCAGGAACTTATGAGGGGCTTGTATCTTCAACTGAAATTGTCAGGGGGGCTTGCACCTCAAGACTAAATTACAGAAAATTTTCGAAAAATTAACACCAATTTCATTAAAATTTTCGATTATTTCTTAAATTTGCAACAAAATCTTCAATTTTGAAAAAATTTCAAAAGTTTGCCTGATCTTCACGAAAACATAAATCTTAGCTAAAACATTCCGGCGTATCCGGAAATTTAATAAAAATATTGTTAAAAACTAATTCTTCAGGCCATTTATTGCTTATCCCTTGATCAGTTATTTTCGTCACCCCTCGTCTCCGACGGCGGTAGGGCTTGTACCTAAGCCGGGTTGGGGGGGGCTTGGACCCCCAACCCCTCCCCCCGCGTTAAACTATGGTTATAATACCTCGCAGTTGTTTCTTTTTGGCTGGACACGGATTTATACATTTCGTGTAGCTTTTGTTATTGCGTTCATAGTGAGGCAATAGTATACAGCTAGGAACATTAGGAACCTAAACATACAATGTACAATAATGACCAAATTATGCTAACTGGTGTTTCAACAAAGTTTGCTAGAATAATCTTTGATTTATGATATATGGAAAGAGCGAAGAACACCAGCAAGCTAACTCTGCGTTAAAACTCATTCTTCTCAGCGACAAATATACTTAAAGGCGATATATACTAAGGCAGACGCATACCTGAGCGTAACTTTCGCAAAACTTATAAGCAATTTAGTTCAAATTTGGTACATATACATTTGAGCACATTTCTGATTGATCTGCAGCAAACTTTTAAAATTTTAAAAATTTGAAATTTGTACGTTTTCCAAGGGTGACCAAGGGGAACCGAAACCTTTTTGTTTCCGATTTCGCTGTAAAAGTTGCATATAGGGGTTTTCTGGATCGCTGATCACGAATCTCAAAACCGATTTCCGATCCAGTTTTTCGTTAGCTAAAGCTTAAGGAATTTACAACTTTAGCATATCTAGCCAGCGAAAAGCTGGATCGGAAAACGGTTTTCAGATTCGTGATCAGCGACCCAGAAAACCCCTATATGCAACATTTCAGCGAAATCGGAGACAAAACATTTTTGGTTCCCCTTCCCTTGGAAAACGTAAAAATTTAGAATTTTTAAAATTTTAAAATTTTGCTGTAGACCGATCAGAATTGTGCTCAAATGCATCCATACCAACTTTGAACTAAATCGGCTAAGTTTTGCGAAAGTTACACTCAGGTGAGCGTCAGCCTTAGTATCGCCTACCTAGGCCAATTCAAATTGGAGCCAATTATACACTGTATAAATTGTTATATATCTATATAATAAATAAATATTACATTTACATAGTGAAATTATATATATTTAAAGAAGGAAGAAGGAGCAATAGCCGAGAAACTTTTCAAGAACGAATCCAGTAGAGTTAAGTAGAGCAAAAAGTAACACTTTCATTCCCTTTTAACTCCTCTCACGCTGATCTATGAATTTCATGAAATGGATCGCGTCAAATTGAGCTCGCTTAAGGTGGTGATTCCTTTTGGGCACATATTGTTGATTGACGGTTCAAATCAAGATGAAATTTGATGAAACTTTCCAAAATAAGTTCTTTTAGCATTTTAACACACTCCGCGCAATCTCTTATCAAAAATTCGACGTCTCCGTTCAGGGTGGTTTTAGTCAATTTTTGACAGTTAAGCAGTTGCTGTACAGCTATGATTATATTCATTCGAAAGATCTTGTTGAGCTCTACATTTTTGCTTTTTGAAGTACCTTTCTAGCTTCTCGCTATCGTGAGATATAGTCGATTTTCCTATTTTGACGTTGAAAACTTGTCATGTTTGCAGAAATCAAATAATGTGCCATTTCTTGAGCTACGTAAGCCGTAAAATTAAACTTCGGGTGTCAATTTGAAGGTCTCGTCGAGACCGATTATCCGTGACACTATAATCTTCTAACTGCAACCCCGTACGTTCCTATCATAGAAAATGTAGTTTTTGCAAAAACATGACCAAATTTTTTCCAGCGATTATGGAGCATTTACTATGCAAGCTAGATGGTTGCCACTTACTGGACGTGTTTTACACTAAAATACCCAGGGACCCTTTTTTAGTTGTCCCGATTGCTGCTTTCTAGCCAAAGTGGTCGCTTGCCAAAGTTTGGAAAAGTAGGCAAAATCCAGGTAGCGCATACATTTTAGCTAATTTCTTTATAACGAAGAGCGGTTTCATAATAACTAAAAAAGGGTCCCCAGCTATTTGATAGTGGAATCGAATGATGTAGGCGACGCCTCACGAAAAAATTTACTTTAGTCTGCAAAAAATCTGGAAAATTACATTACTTCGAAAATGCAGTAAAATAATTTCCAAGAATTAAAGTTAGTTTTGTTGTATTCATCAGAAAGAGCAAACGCTAAGCTACATTTTGATATAAAAATGGCTTCTTAACTCCAAGCAATGGTTGAGTAATAATGGTTCAAAGTTGATCTCTCCAAAAGGAATCACCACCTTAAGGGGGCGTTTGCATTACCGGGAACGGTTCTCCTGAGTTTATTTTCCAACGAATCTATTTAAAACTTTCGGCATAGGTAACTGGTGCTAAATGCTAACAATATGTAGAATTTGAATAATCCAGTGCTTGGCTTGCGACTTACACAAGAGGGATAAGCTGAAATTTTCAAAACGCTGTCACTCATTAACGGCTGAATGAAATTAGCTCAAATTTGGCACAAATGCGTAAATGAACATAACGCAGGGGCAATTTTTTCAGTTTTTCGATTTATGCAGTTTTGAGTATTTTATGAGTATTCGAAAACTTTGAAAGTCAATATAATCACAGAATATACGATTTAAACAAAAACTAAAAAAATTGCCCCTGCGTACCCGTCAAATAAACGTGCATGCAAAATTTGAGCGAGTTTGGTCGTAGCATGTATGAGAAAATCAAAATGAAAAATTTCGCACTAATCACTTCAGTTTTTCGCAAATATTATGCTTTTAATAAGTCGCACAGTGTATTTCATAAAATAATAAACAAATCCAACACAAAAGCAACGTGAAAAGCCCTGTGGAATTCATTGCCGAACGATTGGTTTTTACATTAGCATTCGCGTTGGGAATGGTAAACGTAACTTTGTCATATATTCAACCGCCTGTAACTTTTGATTGCAACCACTTACAGGAGAGAATTTTTTTTTTCAACGGACTTTTTTTTGCTCTTTCACCTAGTGCATTTGACGTTGTCGTTTGAAGCTTTAATAAAATTTCGAAATTTTAAGGCATACCGGTAGCTACTCAAGCACGTGGTCTCAGTTGCCGAAATTTTGTCAAACGATGCCCCGCCAACCAAAGTAAGCTTAGTTGGGATTTCTTTAAAATTGAGCTATCGGTCTTAATTCTATATCTATAATCCCGATAATGCAAGTGCCACCTTAAGGTCCAGAGTTACAAGCACAAAATGTGTTCTACAACCGCTACGAGAACCCAAACGTTCTAGCCTGAATGAGCATACAAAATTAGTAAATTTTTAAAATTTTAAAGTTTTAACATTTTAAATATATTTAGTTATAATCTTATACCTGAGGATGAGAGCGACAGGCCCTCAACCAGATGGGATCTTTGGCTCCACCGCGATATCCCAGTTTCATCATTCGATTTATTCCCTGATGCGGTCCTTCCACTTTACAGGCCACCAGCCCTTCCGGATTTTGAGGATCCTTTTCCGGTAGTTTTGTCCGGACCTCTGCCAGGGTATCTACCAGGACGTCGCCGCGGCAAAAGGGGACATTATCCCGCCAACAGCTGCAGTCAGCGAACGCGGATACCTCACAGGCGTCGGGCAGCGTACAGAGATACAGTTGAACTAAAGCAAAGAGCAGCAAAAGGTCAGTGTTAAGTATCCTACATTTTGCTTGACTTGCATACGAATCATGAATTCTGTAAGCTAAAAAGCTTGTTCTATCTTCTGTGCAATCTGCTAACCAAGATCTCATATGTATTTTACATGGGACAAAGCAGCATTATGTTCACTTTTTATTCTGCCGTCATATATAAGTAACCATCATATACATGGAATAGGAAATGTGCACGAAAAGGGTTTGTTAATGACTGAAAATTTATTTCAATTGCAGCAGCGCATTACAGAGATGAAACCGGGTCACCGGGTCACCGGGTCACCGAGTCACCGGGTCAGTTCGGGTCACTACATGGACCGGGTCACCGGGTCACCGGGTCAGGAGCTCTGACCCGGTCTTGACCCGGTATTTTTGATTGGAGGATTTTTTGCTGTTATAGGATATTTTTCAAAGTTTTACCAATTTTTGCCAACTGAAAACTTCAACAATTACTCAAAAACTAGCAATAGAAATATTAACTAAGCTATGTAGTTTACTTCACATTATTGAGTGCAAAACTGTGCAAACCGTTTTGATTTTTTCCGGCTTTAGTTACAATATTCACTTTCCAATGCTACTACTTTAAGGAAAGCAAAACTTTTGCCCAACTTGATATTTTAGTCGTCAAAAATGTCCAAAATGTGAAAAACACTCACCGCACCCCAATAAAGTATTTTTAATTTTTTGCAAGCTTAAACCTGATTTTTCAAAAATACCGGGTCACCGGGTCAGTAAATAGTGACCCGGTTTCATCTCTGGCGCATTCATTTTCTACAAATTTGATCATTCTTGATTTCTCTTTTGAACATTACATACATGACCGCAAATTAACAGGCAAGGCACGGCACTCAGTTCTGTGTGAGGTAACAAACTTAATGGAAAAATGTAAAAAATAAAAAAAACAAAAATACAAGAAAAGAGGATTTCTCACACTGAGGACTGAGATACATGCAGCGACAGAGACTGGCATAGCCTTCCTGAAACCCGCTACAGCTGGGCTTAACCTGACCGTTACGAGACGGTAATTCACAGACAGTGTTTCCAGACGCTTGCCAACGAAGAGCCAAGCCCAGGTCGGTCTTATTATGGGACCTCAAAAATAGTTCTTCTGTACAACTTGGGATCATTTGTCCAGCAATATAGGAGAGTTCTTTATCACTGTGCTCTACGAGCATGCTATCCATGTAGCAAACCAGACCATTGTTACGCAGGCAGGCATTGTTACAGGATTCCCCGTAGAAGGATTCAACCCAGAAGTAGTTTTTCCATTGAAAAGGAACTGAAAATATCAACTAATAGATCAGTGGTAGGTAATGTGAATACATATTTGTTTTAGAGAGTATATTGCAGCTGCAGCTGCAGCTGCAAATAGTGTAGATTTGAAGCGGGCTGGTAGTGAAACTGGAGCCCTGGTTTGGTCAAAAACAGTTACAAAACAGCAAATAACTGCCACGTTTGTCTTAAACAAATGACTAACACGAGATTAAACTCAAGTCTAGTTTATACAGGAGATAAACACGACTGGTGCAAGCCACCTATAAGTTATATAATAAAACTAAGGGCCGTTTCGCGAATGGGTAGAGTAGAGTAGAGTCGAGTAGAGTTAACTCTTTTAACCCTATTCATGAATGCACAGAGTTAAATTTAACTCTGCCTGCTTTTAACTCTTTTAACTCTGCAGGGTTAAAAATCATACAGTTAAAAGAGTTAAAAATGGCAGAGTTAAAATTAACTCAGCATTTGCGAAAAGAGTCAAAACAGGGAGAGTTAAAATTAACTCTCTGCATACGTGAAATGAGTTAAAATAATTATGTACTTTTCACCATTTGAGAATTTTAGAAAAGCTTCCCTACGTTTGGAAAAATTTAAATTACGACAGCAAAAGAAGATATTTACTCTTTTATTAATAGACATTTACTACATCGTCAATTTGGCGTCCGCGCGAATCCCGCTGTCCAACTTGCAGTTTTCAACCGATTTTGCTGAAATTTAGCACGGATGCATTTCAGCAAAATAATTAACAAATCTGCAGCAAAATTTTAAAGTTTAAGCTTTCAAGTGGTTCAACATTGGTGAAACTACATTTTAAGAGGCATCAACTAAAGATTTTTTACGACTTTCATGAAAAGTTGTAGGATACAGGAATTTTCAGAGTTCGCTGAAAGTTTACGCTGTTTACGAATCTGAAGATAGTATTTTAGTCCAGGTTTTCGTTGTTTCTATTGCCAGCTTAACAACAAAGTGCTCATGAATATATAGTTGAGCCGAAAAACAGGTACCATGATTGTTTGGTGAGACCACGACAGAGCCAAAAACCCTCTGTACATATTTTCAGCAAACTTTTTCAACATATTCTCTCGATCCTCATAAAAGACATGGACGATTTTGGTCAATTTCAACTAAACTTTAATACTAAAAGGGCAGGCGCAGCAAAATTAAATTGAAAAATATTTTTTTATTAAAATTCAATGGAGATTTCAAATTTGCATTGAAATGGTTGCCCTTAAAGTTTTGAAAGGACATGTTTAAATGTTACGCGAACTTTGCTCCAAGTGGTGATGCTCCACAGAATTACAGGATCAATTGTTATCCCAACTGTGATTAGTTCACAGCAATTTTTATGGCAAATAGCCCTTTAATTAGTCCACTTTTGGAAAAATTGAGCTTTCGGTTGGTTGTAGTGTAGATTCGCCAGCAGCTCTCTCTCATAATACTTCAAATTAGCATTCATACATTGTTGTCAAATAAATGTGAAAAAATAATTTAGAGTTTATTACTTATTTATAATTATAATTATTTTTAAATTTAATTAATTTAATTTAATTTAATTATTATTTCTAATAATGCAGCATGTTTAAAACATTAGTTGTTCCCTCTATTTTTATTTATTTAGTAGCCTATTTCGTTGCTTTAGTGTAAATAATTCAGCAGAACATTGGCAAATGCTTAATAATTTTGAAGCATTTTGAACCATCCAATGAAATTATGTGCTGCGCTTTCATTGGTTGGATCATCTTCTCATATTTAAAGCTTTATTACGTGCGCAAAATATGACAATAACAATGTAAAGGATAGATTTTTAACTCGTTTAACCCGCGTGCTGAGACGCGGGTTAAAATTCAATGTAAAATATCGTGAGCGAGTTAAAAGAGTTAAATTTAACCCATTCATGAAAAGGGTAGAGTTAAATTTAACTCTGCAGCTTTTTAACTCTACGTGTCGTTCACGAAAAGAGTAGAGTTAAAAGAGTTAATTTTTAACTCTTTTCGCGAATGACCGAAGGGTTAAAAATTTTAACTCTGCTTAACTCGGCGAGTTAAATTTAACTCTTTAACTCATTCGCGAAAAGGATCGAGTTAATTTTAACTCGTTTAACCCATTCGCGAAAAGGCCCCTGGACTACATAATGATATCATTATGTACTCTTGATAAAACATAATAACAAGCAGAAGAACTGTGCATAAACTACATATTAAACAAAAACCTAAAAACTCAGATATCCTGCCTGCAATATTAGTTCATAGCTTTAGTTTAAGCATGGATCCAAACCTGCTCTGGACACTGTTGATAATTTACTCATCTGTCCAGACAGAATGCGATAATTGTCACAATACATCTACATATATATATATCTGTCTGGACACTTTTCAGAAGTGGCCAATTTACTCATCCCCCCGTAACATACACTGCTTCAATAATGATGCCTACTTTTCGTAGCTTTAAATAAGGAGGCGATTTCTTTTGGAGATATCAATTTTGAACGATCAGTAATCGGTATACTCATTAATTACTTGTTTATGTTTATATACGTTTTGTTATGGAAGATACGCTACCGCCAATCTAAGCTCAGACTGTGCTTCCCAAATTAAACAAACGATTTGCCTATTTCAGTATGACAATGAAAGTAGCACTTAATTAGCGCAAACAGAAACGGGCTCCTGGGAATAAACAAGAGTGCATGTGCCTACAGCTGATAACAGAGAGGATACTAATTCCACTGTACACAATTATCTGTCAACGCAGCAAAATTGTTTGTAATACATATATAAAAGACTCCCACCAACCTTTCGGCTTGAATTGCTTAAAAAACAAGGGATTGTTATGCTTTCGACCGCTAAAACCAATATTTACTTGGAGACTAATTAGAACTGCTACAGACAATAACATATCGCAGAACATGTAGGTTGATGCAAACTCAGCTGCATTTTTTATAATTTTTTGAAGATAATGAATTTCTTTCAGTCTGACTAAAAGAATAAGCCAACCTATACATGGAATCTATACTAGATCGTATTCACATAAGCTTTTATTCCAACACAATAACAGCCAAATAGGCCATATCTCTTTAAAGATTAGTATTATTTTTACTATTAGTATTAGTATTAGTATTATTTTTTCATTTCCCAACCAAAAAGATTGCAAACAAACAACCAAGAGAAAAAACAAAATAAAACAAAATAATTCTAGCAAATATTAAGTATTTCTTAGAACCATGTACATGGCAATGAAGGATGGAAGGAAGAGGGACTTAGGGGTGGGCCGATTGGCCGGCTACTAATCCCCGCCCTACTAAGAAACCTATGAAAAGACATTTTTGCGAGTCGACTTTTGAAAACGCCTAAATTTTCAGAATTAACAATATCCGATTCTAAATAATTCCATATTGGAACAATACGAATTGCAAGAAATTGCTTTCTAATATCCAAGTTTGTTCTAGTCACCGACAACTTAAATTGGTGACCTCTGGTATTTGATGTAGTACTAATTTGGAAGAAGTCATTGAAGTTGAGATCAGTATGATTATGTATAAGCTTGAACACCATTACCAAGTCTTTAATTATGCGCCTCTCCTCCAACGATGATATATTTAAAACTTGTAAACGTTCAGGATATGTTAAATTTCGGAGACCAGGTAAGCGTTTTGTAAACAAACGTTGAACTCTTTCGATAGTATCAATGTCCTTAAGTAAATAAGGTGACCAAACTTCAGAAGCGTACTCTAGCTTCGGACGTACGTAAGTTATAAAAAGTTTTACAAGAAATTCTTTGTCCCTTAAATGAAACGCAGAGTACATCAGATTTACTTTCTTAAAACCCGCCTTTGCTATATCTCTTCACATTGCTGAGAAAATTTCAATGTAGACGAAACAATGACACCAAGATCAGTAAAACTTTGGATTGTCGTAAATTCTTACTTTATTTTGAATTTTGTAGACCTCATCAAAAATTCTACATGGTATCAAGCTCTCCTTGCGGCTTCCGCCCAAGTGCCCACTGCCCAGGTGATAGATTTTGCATCCACCATGTGCTGTGGTTTGGCAGTGAACTCTCTCAAGTCGTACTTAACGTTTTTCGGAAAGTTCTGTGATTGGTTTTCCACTTCCTATGCGCACTCTCCTTCTCTTCCCCTCCCGCTCCCTCCCAAGTCGGTTTATTTTTGCTGGGCATGTCTCTCAGTTCTTCTTCCCTTTCCGTTGCTCTGGCTGCTTTAACCTTTGTGAATCAGTTTACAGTCTACGTCTCAATCAAGACCCTTACTCTGCACTGCATCGTCTTGTGAACGGACTTCAACGGCAGTTCGCTTAACCGGTTCGAAAGGCTTCAATTTTTTTTCTGCCCACCATATTACTCACGTTTTCGACCGTGCCTCTGCTTCTTCAGATCCCACCTTTTTGCGCACTGCGGCAATTTCTGCTTTGGGTTACACTGCGATGTGTCGCGCCAGTGAGTTAAGCCAACTATTCATACAGGATCTTGAATCTTTGCCTTCCTTTATCAAGGTATCAAAGTATTCATCCGCTCTAGTAAAACTGGAGTTAGTTTTTTTTGCAAGTGGCCCACCACTATTAGGCACGCACTGCGGCCCGTAAGTGGTCCTCCCCGCAGACCGCAGTCAAGAAGCGGAGAGAAGAAGATCACGGACAGAAAACGTGATCCCCGAGCAAGCTACCGTACGGTTATTTCGGTCACTCCCAAGGCAACTACATTCGTTTTTCCGAATGCAGCTGCCCCCCGCATGGCAATAGCAACTAGGTAGGCTGAAAAACTAAATTGAAAGCCCGCTCGAAAGGCAAAAGGGGGAAAAATGTGGCTGCAGAAATGGAGTCGGCGGGATAGCGAGCACTAAGACAGGATAGTAGGAAACATACGGTCTGTTAGGAGGGTGACCCCTCACGAAAGTTGAAAAATTAGTTTTAGCCGTTAAATTTTAACATCTCGGTACAAATTGTGCTTATCTTTCTTTAGGCAAAAAATAACAAACTATTTACATTAATTTATAATTTAAAAACTTCTTTAGTTTGACACAGGACCCAGGGGACCTTTTTCACCCCCAAGCCCTGAGTCAAACATTTATCCTACGTTAGTCTACCTCAGTATGTGCCAGCTCAAAAAGCAATAACTTTTCTGATTCTAACCTATTAAAGATATTATCCGATATTTAGCCACTTAGTGGAATAATACTATAGCAAGCTATCAGACAAAGACAATTTAATCTAAAACAAAGACTTAGCTTATGAAAATCGATCCATTCTGAATCCGTTTCCAAGTAATATTGTTATAAAATGATCCACATCCTTATACTTTGCGGATGTTTGCTAGTCCATCCATAGTAATGTGAAATATTAGTCTTCGGCACTACCAAAGTCCACCACTGATTGTAATGGTCATAAGGCAGAAAGCCATACCTATTTTGCATGTAAATACCTTGTAACTGCAGTAAGGGATAACTATACAAATGCAGTACATATCTAACACAGCACAGCAAAATTGTAGAAATTTTAGAAATGTTTAAGTTCTGAATCCAAAGTGAGAAATTTCAGTTATTATTATTTTAAGATATAACTCCAGTTCTGCAATTGCAAGGTGAGTTTAGCCAAGTTATGGTTGTAATTGTAAACAAGAAAAGTTTTCTATGTAACACTTTAGAAATGTAATTTAAACTACTGAGGAAGAAACAACTACTGGAGTTAGTTTAGTTTTTGCCTAGGATTGTGCCAGTATGCTTAAATTATATTATCTCGTCGAGAAACAGAGAGATAAGCGGTTTCAGACATTTTCGCGGTTAAATAATTCTCCGTAAAGCAAATTTTCGCTTTTGCCTTTCTCGATTAAGCAATTCGTGGTTAAGCAACTTTGGTAATGAATGTAAACCGCTGTACATTAATGAAACCTGACTCACTGATGTTGCAAATCAGAGTCTAGTTCCAGCAAACTGTCAGCGTACAGGAAACTATTAATACATACCCGACTATCTGTTAATTTTTAAGTGTCCCATTTGGGCACGATGGATTACATCTTCGTCTAGCTGTTCAGATTTCCAGTTTATCCAGATTTTCCGGAACAAACAAAATTCGGAAGAATAATTTGGGATGAAAAACTTTGTTGGTCACCACATCTGTGCATTTTTACGATAATCAAAAACAAGTACCCTCTTCAATTGCTCTCAAACAATTTCAAAATCCATTTCGGGCTTCCTTAATTCGTTCGTAAACTTCTGTGCATTTTTCAATGTAGGTACGTTCCATCCCGTACATGTGCTATCTTATCCTTATCCTATCATCAAAATGTGCTCCACCTAGGCTGGGTTTAGTTTGGGAAAGGACACCCCACTTCTTGGGTTCTCCCACTCAATTTAAGGTACGAACGCAGGAACCGCCGACTGTTTTATAGGTTTTGGGTCAAGTTTTCGGCCTTGTCGGAACGTTTTGGTCTAACATTGTGCAATAAGTTGAGTTTTACGTATTCCCTGTGTATCTGTGTAATAGCAGGCGAGGCTACTTTCAATGGATCTCTTTAACTGTTCCCCCAAAGACCCAATTTAACTATCCCCCCAAATTGGAAACTGTACATAAACTCGTATTTTAGTAACCGCAAGTGATTACACTGACAGCAGATGCTTATAATCAATTTGTATGTAACTAAAAACTTTAAATTTTCAAAAAAATTTAAAGTAGTTAAATTTTAATAAATCTTTAGAAAGTTAAAATTATAGTCAAGTGCCCAAATAAGAACAGTGTTCTAATAAGAACAGCAGCTGTTCTTATTAGAACTAGTGCTTAATCATTTACGAAAACCTAGACAAAGGGTATGCAAAAGTTGCGCTGGCAGTACTGGTCAGAGAACCACTGGCGAATCCTTGTTTATTCGCATGGATAAATATATTTTGAAGACCACTGTATTTAACAGTACCAAGACGACTGGGTGTTCTAATAACAACACCGTTATGTCGCAGTCTTTATTTTATAATAGGTGTATAGGGGCAAAGTTTCTCATTGGATGATTAAAATACGTTCTTATAAACATATTTAAGTGTTCTTATAAGCACATCTTGAATAAGAGCGATCGTGCTAAAATAGTAAGTGCTCTTATTACAACTTTACTGACCTAATAAATAAGAACAGGCTGACCTCACTGAATTGTAGACGAGCTTTCTCCCGTTACTGAGTTTGCTGGCATATGCTTTTATTGTTATTAGAAAGCACTGAGACAGAGTGCGTAACTGACGGAGTTTAAAGATCTGAAATCGAAACTTCTGGCAGAAATTACTTAAAAACCCAAAAAGTGTTCTTATTAGGACACTTGACTATATATTAAAAAAGAATTTTTAAAATATTTAATGTTTAACTTTCATGAATTTAAGTTAGCATTAGTTCATTGTACATAGAAAATTGAAGAATTAGCTTGAGCTAATATATAAATGATTTTAGAATAAATGTTTTTAATTTGAACATAAAGAACTAGAAGATTGTTTTATTTTCCGTTCAGATACGTCAGAATCACCCAGGTATTACTTCAATCATCTTTATTTCAACCGTTAAATGCATCATAACACATAATATGACCCCAATTTAACTATTTCCCTCCCAAACGAGTTGAAGGGGAGGGAATAGTTAGAGATCCCATTCAACTACGTTTTTGGTGATTTTAAAGTTTTAGACCAGTTAGATCTTCCACTAGAGTTCTGCATCTCTAGACTGACAGTGTTTAGTGTTTTGAAAGTCAAAGAGGGGCTTTCGAAAAGAGGCAAGAAAAAGGTGCTGTTCTTATATCCCATTTTTTATTCCAAATTCAAAATAGAACAAGCCGACAGCTGTTCTTAAGCTTAAAATTAGCTAAAAAAACTGAAAACGCTAAAAATCTGAACTCGAAAATCTAATTTGTCAGCACATTTGGGTGACCGTCACAAAGTGGTGGGTGGACTCGAAAAAAACAGGAGTGGGGTCGAAAAGTTGGGTAAGCACCAAAAATAAAAATACCAGCTAGTCGGAATTTCCGTCACTCCTAACCCACACTTCTTCGCCACGTAAAGCAGCTGTTTTCAGCTGAACAAATCTACCGGATCCCTTAGCCCAACTCCAACATGAAAAATATGGCACATGGGCGTACACTGCACCTGAGCCGTTAAACGGTTCGGCCCGAGAAATTTCTTAACAGCACAAACATACTAACGACCGCTTCCTGTAGCAAGCATCACTATTCTCACTTAGAGTTGTGCCGTGAAGAAATTTTCCGGGCCGACCCGGTCCTGCTGAACCGACCCGGTATACAAAAACACAATGCCAAACAGTCCTATTTATTACAACTTAAATAGGACTTTCTAGTGAAGTTATTTTCGAAAAAAATAGAAATATAGATAGCAAAATTTGACCGGGCCTCCAAGGCCCGGGACGGGCCTACCGCTCCAATAAACGGGCCCGTGCCGGCCCGGTCCGCAACCCGATTCAAGGCCCGGGCACAACTCTACTCAGCGTACACCAAGTTAACCTAACAAGTGATTACACGATGAAAACATTGAAAACATGTTAATGTTGGAATATAGTAATCCTACCCAACTTATGTACATACTGATTTTGTTAGTTTTATTCAAAAAATCAATTACTTATCATGGTATACACCACTGAGCTATCAATCACAATAAAGGGCATGCAATTAAAATCCAACATAAAACATTAATCAATATAGAACCTACCTAACCGGACCTACTCGCCAGCACTGGAAATAGAGCACAACCTCCAGAGACTTTGCAAAGGAAAAAAATAGACTCAACAGAAAAATGTTATCACATGCCAAGAATGCTTCACATGCATACATACATATAACATACTGTATCCGCAATTAACGCAAACAAATGGCAAATCTTTGAAAGCTTAAGAATGTCAAATAAAACTTCACACCACGCTACAGGCTTTCTATTCTTTTACATTAAGCACTACGGTTAACATACATTGCAAAATTGCTGACCAAAAGAATGTCACACGAACTCAGTAAACACAAGCAAACAATGCAATCGACTGAACTGACATTTATCACTAAAATAATAAAGCCAAATGCAAGCGAATTTAATTGCTAATAGAAAAATTCAGCAGCACAAATCAAGTACACAAAAAGACAATGTTCAAAAATCAAGCAAAAACACTGTTAAAACGTCTGTTAAATAAGACAAAACAAACAATAAAAGAGCAAGCAATTAATGCAAAAAATTAAAGTCACTCCAATATTAGTTACGCCTTCCAGAGGACAACTTTCCCGCAACAGAACAAACCAGTCATTTTATTATAGGAAAACCGGACCTGTACGGCTTAGTTATAAATTAGTTATCAACTAAATCAGCGAACTTCACAATATGGTCAGACAATTGATACAATCAACACAATAATTCATCAAAAATTAACCTTAATCACCCATTGCTCTATAGCGCAGACAGTACACGGTTAGCAATAATACTAATACAATCAATGGGAAAATCAGAAATCATTGCAACTATCAGTCAGTCACGTGATGATCCAGCACAGGCTGATCTATCTTCCTTCCTCAGCGGGAGGCGATTTCTGCTTCTTTTTCAAGGCCGCCAGTCTGGTTGCGCCCAGCATTCGTCTCATGATAAAAATGACCAACCATTCGGGCAAAATTTCAAACAGCAATCCCTAAAACTCGAAAAAATAAAGTCAAAGAAAAATAGTGCAAAATTTAGGGTGCTCATGCTTTCATTTTAGAAACGAAAAAAGCTCTTTAAATTATTTAAATTTAAAAAAGTAAAAACGATGCAGTATAAAAACACGGCGTGAAAGATAAAATTTAATTAAAATAAACACTATACCGTTTATCCCTTTTACCATAGACATTAACCATCATTACTATGAACAGCAAAATATTTATGAAACCTGACTCACTGATGTTGCAGCTCACACTCAAGTTCCAGCATAACTGGAGATCTCCATTCTTTCTTTCTTTCTTTTAATTTTTAAGTGTCCATTGTGGACACGAAATAGATGGACGAAAAGGAGCCGTTGATAAGTGATTGATTGATTCAATTTCTTACATAAGACTTTATTCACCTTCCTTAGCCTTTTCCATAACACGAGTGGTAAAATGAAAACTGATCCAAGGGACTGATACAGGTTTGTACCGATTGGTCTACACTTTGACACAGATGGGCACAGCATGGTGGTCAAAAATATCGGGTACTGAGATCTTAGCTGCCCTTCAGCAGTGTGCAACCGTCGCATTTATGCACTCGAACCCCCGTTTTTCAAAACTACCAACATAAATGGTTAAATATTTTTGATGGCTGCTAGGCCCTAGGTCCAAGGTTGCCATTTCGCAAATGTGTCCCCTTCTGAAGAACAATCCTAGATGGCCGTTATCTTATCTTCATCTAAGGGAATTGATCAAATTTGGAGTTTCGCTAAATTTAAAAAAACAGCTAATGAAAAGAAATTTTAATTCTGATTTGGCATAAGAGGCCTCATCAGTACGCATTTTTAGCGCCTGTCTTTAAATGTAAAGAAATTCGTTAAAAGTTGCATATATATATTTCCGTAGCTCTAAAAACAGGCAAAAACATAGGAATTCCCTCGAACTGGCCTTATTTACTGGGGGTGGGGGTGGGGGGCGCCCCCCCACTCGATCCCTTCCCCCCCACTCGGCCCCACCCCCACGTTTTTGGGCTTTCCCTCCCCCACTCACTATAAGGTGCCCAGAAAATGCCAAATTTTAATGATTTTTGGTCAAAATGTGCAAAATTTTTCCGGCTTCGCCGGAATTTTTTGGCCAAAAATCGTCTATTTTGGTACTCAAACTCAATTTTTGAGCACTAAAAGCATAGTTGTAGCAGTATATGTAGAAAACAGGCTAATTTTACTGCATTTTTAGCGATTGTAGACCACTTTAGATTCCCCCCCCATTCCCCCCCACTCTCCCAACCCCCACTTTTTTTCGCCTAGAAAAAGCCCAGTCCAATATAATTTTTTGGGCAAGAACGCTCCAGTGTAGAAAAGAAGAAAGAGCGGACAAACCTGTACGGCATGATTTAGACAGCCTTCAGTTCTGTCA
Source organism: Trissonchulus latispiculum (assembly GCA_030248195.1). Lineage (NCBI taxonomy): Eukaryota > Metazoa > Nematoda > Enoplea > Enoplida > Ironidae > Trissonchulus > Trissonchulus latispiculum. The sequence goes on from JASAND010027809.1 coordinate 22,332, forward strand.
ATGACACCAATGGTATCTATGGCTTCTTTGGCAAACTGTTTCGGCATAACACTGAGCAGGTTCTGGGCGCTGATCCGCGACATTTTAGTGACAACATACGAAAATGGTGAGTTGCAAACAAAGTTTCAGCACCTTACCTTATTCCACACTTGGAAACATTTCGCGTAAAATTGACAAAATCAGTCGCCTTTGGTATTGTAATTATAGTTGGTGATTTTGGTTACTCTTGATTATTAAAACCCAGAAATCTCACTTTTTCAGTAATAATTTTGAGCTTGGAAAATGCTTATTGAAATTTCTGTCTATCCTATGCATCGCAAAAAAAACCTCACTTCGTTTACTTTACCTATTCCGTCATAATTCATTTTTAAGTGCCCATATACAACTTTTAAAGTCTTAACTCTTGATATATTGTTATTTTAGTGGTTTCCTCCTGTTGCTGCTAATACAGAGGCCGGATACCCATTCTTGAATTTGTCTCTTCCAGCTATTAGGATAGTAAGTCCAGCAATCGGTGCATTTACATTTTTTACAGTATTTTCTACAGTTTTTTTACAGTATTTTCTACAGTTTTCTGGCTTTGAACCTGAATAACTCTGTCGCAGTTTGATTTCGAACGCTAATATTCTAAGTTATTTTTGAGAACATAATGGGGGCATATTGTATTGTGAAAATGAGCAGAAATCCTTGACTATCGATTTTTGACCAAGTGACCCCAGCAACAAGCAACGCCTTCGAGTACACTGTGCCCCAACTGCTTGTGGCGTTTTCACTAAAAACAGCAGTGACCACGGGGTACAGCATACTAATGAATGTACAGATCAAACAAAATATACATAAATGTTCAAACATAGGTTAGACAGGTTGATACTAATTTCCTTTTAAAAAACATTGGACACAATAGTCGTACTTATGTCTGAGTCGATTTTGGGGAAACTTTATTTCAACTTTCTAATAATTTATTAATGCCAGAAAACTGTAGAAAATACTGTAAAAAACTGTAGAAAATACTGTAAAAAATGTAAATGCACGCGATTGCTGGACTTACTATCCTAATAGCATGGAAGAGACAAAAATTGTTCCAAGAATGGGTATCCGCCTCAGGAAGTTAGCAGCAACAGGGAGGAAACCACTAAAATAACAATATATCAAGAGTTAAGACTTAAAAGTTGTATATGGGCACTTAAAAATGAATTATGACGGAATAGGTAAAGCAAACGAAGGGAGGTTTTTGCGATGCATAGGATAGACAGAAATTTCAATAAGCATTTTCCAGTTCTAAAATTACTGAAAAAGTAGGATTTCTGGGTTTTAATAATCAAGAGTAACCAAAATCACCAACTATAATTACAATACCAAAGGCGACTGATTTTGTCAATTTTACGCGAAATGTTTCCAAGTGTGGAATAAGGTAAGGTGCTGAAACTTTGTTTGCAACTCACCATTTTCTAGACAGCACGTACCGTCAATACAAATATACAAGTAACAAAAATGTTCCGCACAAAAGGGGATATGTATGTTGGGCCTATGTCTGTCGTTTAAATTCCGGTTGAGAAAGCAAGTATATAAATCCGACACAGCAAGTTTGGGTGGGTGCTTCTATGGCGAAAGTTGTTCAGTTCGATGCGGGCCTTCATTTGACTCGAAATTTGACCACTTTTGAAAATTTTAATTTTTGACCCAAAATCGCCTAAGTCCCCACCCCCACCCTACCACAGCACTCTACAGCCACTTTGAGCATGCAATTCTATGACAAAAGTTGTTCAGCTCATTTAGGGCTTTCATTTGGTACCAAATTTGACCAGTTTTGAAAAATTTTATTTTTGACCACTTGACCCCTACCCGATTTACCCTTCAAACGGCAAAGTGGAGCCAGTCCAGCAAAATGGGTGGGTCGGACGGCAAAACGGACTCCGGGAATGAGCTGGGCGCACCAGAAAACCTCTATGGACCAAGTTTTGAGAGGCCATGCACAGTCCTATGGTGTTCTTGTAAGTCGGTACCGACTTGACCCTCCCGACCTGGGCTTATTCTGCCGGGGGGGGGCGGGGGCCCCCCATAAACACCCTCCCCCCCAAAACAAGTGGGTGCCCCTTTTGGTACCAACTTTTCCCCTGAAAAAATCGCTCAAAAGGCCAAATTTTCAAAAATTTTCCGGCTTCGCCGTAATTGCTATAAAAATAGCGCAATTTTTAGCATGTTTTTAGAAAAATTTTGAAAAATTTTCGCCCCCCCCAAAATGACTCGCCCCCCGAGGGGTTCCCCCCAAAGAGCCCCCCCCCCCAAGAAAAAAATCCCTAGAATAAGCCCAGCCGACAGCAAAGTGGAACCAGCCCAGCAATATGGGTGGGTACTGACGGCAAAACTGCTTACGGGAATCAATTCGCCGTGCCAGAAAACCTTTGTATGAAAGAATTGAGCCTTCTAAGTTGAATACACAGCGAGAAATTTCGATTTTTCATTTTTCGAATTTTCACCATTTTTGACCGGCCACTGTGGTCGCATGGGAAGTCATAGAGAAACGAGACTTAGCTATTCAGTTAGTTCAATATATGTAGTTTCTGAATATAAAAAGAAATCGGCTCCAGCTCTTAACATTCGAGCTGCGCAGCTACCACAAAAATGGTCACTTTTCGCTCTGAGCCGACTTTGCGGCGGCGCTGTGGCGCACCTGCGGCGCAAAAAAGTAGCGATTCTTAAATGGCGCATGGGGTACTACCAGACCCTATACCCCTTTAGGTCCGGCCTCTGCTGCAGATTACGTGAAAGAGGCGGAAAGTCAGGACAATACGACCATTAAATAGGAGAAACCGGAAAAAAAACATCGCCGCCATAACCGGTCCGGGGCGTAACTTTTTAACGGAAAGTGATACGGGGCTGAAACTTCGCACACATACTAAACTCGATGTGCTCTACAATTTGCGCATAAAATCTGCGCAGGATCTGCGCAGGATTTTGCGCAGCCTCTGCGCAGCTTATTTTACACTGTCTCAGCCACTTTTTACACATATTATAGGGGTCGCTGCCGCGACCCCTATGATTAGTTCATTAAATTAATAAACATATTGAATGATCGTAAAATATGAAATTCTGTCACATTTTATATCAAATCAAATGAGTACCCAAAAAGAAGGAAAAAGCCATAACATTCTATGAGGATGCCAACCATAGGCCAGCCAAGGAGAACCACAAAGATCCCGCCAAAGAATAGTGTCGTTCCACGCACTTTGTGAAACTGAAAGAAGAACCGCAGTGTTCGCTCAACCCCAATCACCAGCATCAAACCGCACAGAAACAAGATCTGAAAAAACAGAAAATGAAATTTACCTGTACGTACATGCGTACATACAATAATGTTGACACGTCAGCTGTTGACTAATGCATACATACATATACAGGAATACATACACATGATGCAAAAAAATAAATTTTGCACTTTCCTATTGGCACAGTGCCTATTGTGCCTATTGGCACAGGCACTTTCCTATTCCTATTGGCACAATAGTGCCGCGATGGCCGAGTGGTAAGGTGTTCGACTAAAGATCTTACGGTCCCAGGTTTGAACCCCCCCTGCCACAAAGCTTTCGCAAATCCCCTCGAGCAAGGGACTAAGCACATATCGGTTCGCCGTGGGCTCCAGCCAACCCAGCTGTCTATCCTTAACTGGTCGGTAAATGGGTACCACTGCGGTGGGAAGGTAACAGGAGTCTGTGTTCTGGCGTAATATGCCTGATGAAGGGCTCCCCTTCCACAGATGTAGTCAACATTAGAGTTGTCGCTCCTGGCTTCGGGCTCTGAATCCGGAGATAAGCACCGGCACCCTAAAACCATCTGTAGGTTGGAGTTCTCTCCAGGCAAGGCCGCACCCATGGGGGGTTAAGGCGTCTCGACCCCCCCCCCTTTTTGGGATGACAAAATGGACGATTTTTGCTTTTATGGCAAAACAGCTATTTTTTAAAAAATTTTCGCGCCTGCGGCGCGATAATTCACATTTTGCAAGAAATAAACGTCCACTATTTCTGGGCAAAAATGCAAAAATTCTTCAACTTCTGGGGGGGCTCAGTCCCCCAGACCCCCCGTTTCGTTTTACCTTGGACCCCGCTTTTCGAAGTCCTGGGTGCGGTCCTGTCTCCAGGGGTCACATTACCTTACCTATTGGCACAGTGAAAACATTTCAGAAAATATGTAGATATATACAGCTATTGCCGGCTGAATACAAGTAGGAAAAATGCTCTTTGCAGTCGCATGAAAAAGTTAATATGAGCTATTATGACCAACATTTAAACGTGGTAAGGACAAGATTTAAAATGTTTAATATGAGCCAGCATCTAAACAAGTAGAGGCCAAGATGTAAACGTCTAACATGAGCCGCTACGTTTCTCTTGGGCTCATATTGACGCTCACTTTGGTTACGCCTGTGGTACGTGTCCTCTAAACAGACATTTTTAAACCTAGCCAGAAAAGACTGAATATTAATACTGGCGCATACGTTTTAAGCAAAAATCAGAATTGCCTGATATTTCAACTTCGCCTCAAAACATTTTGTTTTACGACTTTGCTTTTAGATCTCACTATACGTAGGTATATACATGTATATAAATTATTAACAAAAGCAATCAATATAAACCTGAATAAGGAAATAAAAATTAGAACTGTCACAGACGATATATACTTATCTAGTGAGATTTCATTCAGCCTTAGCATCCTTGCATATGCAAACCATCCTAACCTTTTGGCTATCTGAAGTAAGCCTTTGTATATACAAATATATTATCCATTTCATTTGCGTCAATATGAGCCCAAGAGAAACGTAGCGGCTCATGTTACACGTTTACATCTTGTCCTCTGCTTATTTAGATGCTGGCTCATATTAAACATTTTAAATCTTGTCCTTAGCACGTTTAAATGTTGGCCATAATAGCTCATATTAACTTTTCATGCGACTGCAAGGAGCATTTTTCCTACTTGTCCTCTGTCTAGTTTTTTGGAACGCTGCTATAACTGTGGCAGCTGCAATCACAGATCCCACCATTGAATTCCCCATGCCCAATAAGCTTTGCATGCAAAATTTCAGCCATTCAGCTATCTCCAGTAGCTTGAACCAGGAACTGGTTCAACTTTGATATTCTAAGATATAATATATTATATATATATTATATTATATATTATTATTATATTATATGATAATTATATATAATATAATATAATATTATATTATATATTATATATCGGCAAATTTTGCCTTAAAACTTATAGAAAGCTTGTTCAAACTAGTCAATAAAGCCTTAATGAGTGTGATACATGTGCAGCATAAATAAAGCAGGTTTCTTAAAGACACTTTCTCAGCAATGCAATTTTCGGCAATGCCTTTCTCGGCAATGCAATTTATGATTCTTTGACTTTCTCGGCAATGCAAGACATGAGCATTGACCTTTCTCGGCAATGCAATTCTCGGCAATGTGCATTCTCGGCAATGCAATTCTCTGCAATGAATGTTACCCATTGGAGCCAGGAGTCTCTCCATGCTAGCAAGAGAAGCTTGAAAATTCCGATATGACCCTTAGCTTTTGGCGGTGGTTTTGGGAGGTCAACTTTACAGACATACTGCAAACTTTCTATTTAGCCCAGGGATATCATACTTCCCGTGTGTGGTAACCTAGGGTGGCGCTATATTACCACACATTAGTTGCACTCACCAGGCCCACCAGATTTCCAGGGCGGCACCGTTTTTTACCCTTATTTGGGGGTGCTTTTCCCCGGGTCTGACTATATAATATATATACAAGTAACAGAAATGCTCCGCACAAAAGGGGATAATATGTGTGCTGCGCCTATGTCTATCCTTTAAATTCCGGTTTAGAAAGTAAAGACATACGTATATATAAATCCGACACAGCAAGTTTTGGTGCGTGGTTCTATGGCGAAAGTTGTTCACTTGGCTTCGGGCTTTTCATTTGACACTAAATTTGACCACTTTTGAAAAATTTTATTTTTGACCCAAAATCGCCTAAGCCCCACACCACCCCACAAAAGCAATCTACAGCCACTTTCGGTATGCAGTTATATGACAAAAGTTGTTCAGCTCACTTAGGGCTTTCATTTGATACCAAATTTGACCACTTTTGAAAAACTTTATTTTCGACCACTTGACCCTCCCACCCGACTGACCCTTCAAACGGCAAACTGGAACCAGGCTAGCAAAATACTGGGCTTATTCTAGTGGGGGGGGGGGGGGGTCGCCCGCGGCCCCCCCATAAACACCCTTCCCCCCCCCCCAAAATCGTTCCCCCCCCAAAAATCGCCCCCCCCCCAAAAAGTGGGTGCCCCTTTTGGTACCCTGAAAAAATCGCTGAGAAGGCCAAATTTTCAAAAATTTTCCGGCTTCGCCGGAGATTTTTAGTCGATTTTTGCCTATTTAAGCACTATTTTTGCACTAAAAACGAACTTTTTTGGCGATTATATACTATAAAAATAGCGCTATGTTTAGCATGTTTTTAGAAAAATTTTGAAAAATTTTCGCCCCCCCCCAAGAATGACTCGCCCCCCAAGGGGCCCCCCCAAAGAGCCCCCCTCCCAAGAAAAATTCCCTAGAATAAGCCCAGAAATAGGTACGTCGGACGGCAAAACTAACAGCGGAAATGAGCTGGGCGCACCAGAAAACCCCTATAGACCAAGTTTTGAGAGGCTGGGTAAAGCTTAAGATGGACATCTACGAAGCGGTTACCGGCTTTGACCCTCCCGCCGGCAAAGTAGAACCAGCCCAGCAAAACAGGCATATACGTCGGACGGCAAAACGGATACCGGGAATGGGCTTATGTTAGTTCAATATATGTAATTTCTGAATATAAAAAGAAATCAGCTCCAGCTCGTAAAGTTCGACCTGAGCGACGACCACAAAAATGGTCACTTTTCGCTACGAGCCGACTTTGAGGCGCCACTGCGGCGCAAAAAAGTGGTGATTCTTAAATTCTTTAGAGGGTACTACTAGACCCTATAGCCCTTTAGGTTGGCCCACCGCTGCTGTTCACGTAAAAGCGGTGAACATTATGTACAATACAACCATCAAATAGGAGAAACCGGAAAAAAACATCGCCGCCATAACCGGTCCAGGGCGCAACTTTTTAACGGTAAGTGATACGGGGCTGAAACTTCGCACACATATATATATACTAAACTCGATGTGCTCTACAATTTGCGCATGAAATCTGCGCAGGATTTTGGGCAGCTTCTGCGCAGCTTATTTTACACTGTCTCCAGCCACTTTTCACACATATTATAGGGGTCGCTGCCGCGACCCCTATGATAATACGTACATTTCCGATTGCTAACAGGCCTTTATCAAAGAACATAATCATTCCTAAGATCACAAAAGAGATGCCGAATCCAGTGAGGCCAACTCCGATTTCTAAAATATTATGCTCACACCATATATATATACAGGTACATGTGCATAGATACTCTTTTACATAGAAATCAATACATCAAGCTGAAACAAATCACTGGCATGTCGAAATTTGTACTTACATACTTCAGAAATCCTTATCACTCACTAACCTACGTAACTAACAACTAATCTATCCAACCACTAGCGTAGCCAGAAAAATTTTCGCGGAGGGGACGCAAAATTTTCAAACAAAGTTTCTTCAAATATATATTCATTTGGTCATACTGGTTTTTTTCGAGAGTCATATTCAATATTTATTCGTCATCATATATACTGGTTCATATTTTCGACATGCATTCATTGTTGGTCAATTGATATCCGATTGGATTTGAAAAAATATCCGAATAAACCAATTATATACATACATTTCAAAATAATGATAAATCGGCGTTTGACAAAAGTTTAAAAATTTTAAAAACACGTTTCAAAAGATTCTCAGAAAATATATAGTCAAGCGGGAAAAAACCCACTCGCCAATGCGGGAAAAAACCCACCCCCAGTGTGGGCTTACCGGTATGGGCTATCTAGGATTTTAATAGCCTATCTTGAAGAGCATCCAAAATAACCCTGGAGGGTGTATTATTGACGCTCCCACTGCTTCCCAGCAAATCTTTTGGGACTTTGAAATTTTGGTCCGTCCAAGTACCGAAATTCGGCAAAATTTGCATGGCCACCCTGAACTACTGGAAAGACTTAGACCAAAGCGGATTGTATGTATGTGTAGGGCATCTGTTGCGCATCATGATGATATACGTATGCTACACTGCTCTAACCCCTCCGGTGCGACCTGGGGGTGACCTAGAGTTGGCGGGAAAAACCCACATGCATGAAAAAACCCACTTTTCAAAATTGAAAATTTTTCTAAGCATTAGCAGGAAAGGTCAAACGAATACATACATTTGTTAATAGAGCCTATAGATTAAATTGGTATATATGTTACGTACAAAACCCGAAATCGTACAAAACTAGTATTGTATGGGTCATTTTGTACAAAACTAGTTTTGTATGGCCTCCCTTGTACAATTCTAGTTTTGTATGGCCTCACTCGTACAATTCTAGTTTTGTATGGCTGTGACCGTACAATTCTAGTTTTGGACGTACAAAACTGTTTCAATAGGATTTGGCAACCATTTATTCATTACTATTCAAGTTTATACATAACAAGTAGGAAAAATGCTCCTTGCAGTCGCATGAAAAAGTTAATATGAGCTATGATGGCCAACATTTAAGCGTGTCAAGGATAAACGTATAAACTTGAATATTAATGAATAAATGGTTGCCAAATCCTATTGAAACAGTTTTGTACGTCCAAAACTAGATTTGTACGGTCACAGCCATACAAAACTAGAATTGTACGAGTGAGGCCATACAAAACTAGAATTGTACAAGGGAGGCCATACGAAACTAGTTTTGTACAAAATGGCCCATACAATACTAGTTTTGTACGATTTCGGGTTTTGTACGTAACATATATAGGTTTTACCTGTGTTCGATCTGTTATGGGAGGTCCAGGGGGTCCAAATCGGACATGGTGTCATTTCAAGCCAAAATTTCAATTTGGTCAAAAATGTTTATTTTTGCCTTAAGATGGGTCTAGCTTGGCTCTAAATACAAGAAAAACACGTTTTCTATACGACAGGATGCTTAAACTGCCGAAAATAAACAATTTTAAAAAATTTCCAAAATTTGCCTATATATATACGTAATGTGTTAAACATACCAAATTTTCAAGTCACTCTGACCTCAATTTTTCAACAAAAACTAATATACTTTGATGCAGTTGTACTAAAAACAACCCGCTCTTTCATTTGGAATGGCTCTCGGGTCTCGGCAACTTGCCAAAAAATTTTCGGGGTGGGTTTTTCCCGCATTGGGTTTTTTTCCCGCCTGTTTGGGACATTTTTTCTCACTAACGGCGCACCCTAGAGAGGTGTTCTATAGCTCATAAGAAAGCTTACCTCTAGGCCTAGCAGCCTGTATAGTCAGTATTTCAATATCTCAAACCAGTAAAAAGTTCTGGCCAAAAATCTGAAAAGTGGGTTTTTTCCCGCTTGACTATATTATGTATATTTTGGAAAGCAAGGTTATAGCGAAAAATTGAAAGCTTCACACTAAAATTCATATATATATATATATATAAATTTTCAGGAACTGATGAAAGTTAAAAGAACTTAAAATAAATTGAACGTTTTGGCAGTTTAATTGAAAGTTTGAACAGACACTTTAGAGATGAAATCACAAAATTGTTTCGGGGAAGTTTGGCCATGATCCGTTTTTCCAACTCCGTGCTGTATGCGCAGCATTTTGAAGGACCGGACCGGAACCACAACCACCAGCTTATATACCACAAATTGTCAAGCCGTCGTTCATCAGTCTACGTATATAAATACGCAAAATTTGATGTATATATTATATGTTATGTACATGCAAGGCCGCACCCAGGGGGGGGGGGGTTTCAAGGGGTCTCGACCCCCCCTTTTGGGATGACAAAATGGAAAATTTTTGCTATTTATGTGGCAAAAACGGCTATTTTTAAAAAAAATTCACTTTTTGCAAGAAATAAACGTCCAGGTCCAATGTACTGTTTTTGGGAAAAAATGCAAAAATTCTTCAACTTTTGGGGGGCTCCGCCCCCAGACCCCCCCTTGCGTTTTACCTTGGACCCCCCTTTTCAAAATCCTGGGTGCGGGCCTGTGTACATGTACATGTACATGCAAATTAAATGGCCCAAATTCATCATATTCCACTATATAATATGTTACTTTCGGTGTTTAAATTAAATGGTCTGCTCTTTTAAATGGTCTGCTCATGTTGTAAAAACGTATATATAAATAACAGTAGAAACATTTTTCCATCTCATCGGGAACAACTGAAAAAGAAACTCCTTTTTCCAGCCCTTTGTCCTTGCCCGGTGCGCGAACTGATCTCTCTGGGGAACGCAAGTTTTTACACCCATATAAACCCATATCATAGGGGAGCACTCTCTCACACTCCCTGTATTAAACAAGGCAAAAGTACGCATATATAGTATGTAACATACTTTGCAGATCCGTAACCTCCAACATTGTAAATAACAAATACCATAAGCACCGATGATGCAACTTAACATTCAATATCTGTGTAATTACAGTACCCTCCTATAAATACGGAATGTAAAAGCATTGTAAAGAAAAAATATATAAAGGACAATCCACATGAGTTTGGGGCAACTTTGCAAATAGTAGATTCAACTCATTAAAGCAACAACCGATCAAATGCAAGAATTAGCGTGGGCTTAAAATTTTTTCTGGTCAATTTTTTCTGTGGGCAAAACCATTTGGAGGGGGGCGCCCCCCCCCACCTGCTCTCCCCTATCAACGCTAGTGCTGAACATTTTGTCAATTTTTGCGTTTTCGGCGCGACTACCCTTCCCCCAGGACGTCTCCCCAAAAATTTCTGGGGGTGGGTTGAAAAAATTGCTGAGGGCTCCCCCATCCTCAACCCTCACGTCTTACACCTATGCGTATGCCTCTACCCCCATCTGTTTTGGCGAACCCCCCTCCGCCCCCTATAAATTAGTTGCCCTCCTCTCCAGAGGTGTACCAGGCTACAGCATGCTCTCTCTGACTGTGAGACCTCCCACGGGAAGGCCAGACCCCCTCCCCTCCCTCATCGTTTCCCTGAAACGATGGGTCTCGGGCATAGTTTCCCCAGGGGGGCGGGTTGGGGGGGGGGGGGTTCTCCGGTTCTCACCCCTAAATCTCACTCTAAATTTCTCACTCTAAATTTTTTGAAAGGAATTGCTTTTGAATCCCTAGAAGTTGAGAATTTTTGATATTTCAGACATGAAAGCAGTTTTTCAATGCACTTTTTATTTCAGATCAGCAAATAATCTGAGAGCTAGCATTGTACGCGTGGAAGCGCTGTGGAGAAACCAAATGTTACGAAGAAATAGGACCCGCGGGAGTCTGGGGGCGGAGCCCCTCGAAGTTGCAGAATTTTTCATATCAGGTAGTGCGCATCAGCGCACTACCTAGAATAGGGAAAAAAAGGCGTATTGCGGCCTCTTGGAACATAGTTTCCCCTGTTGCCGGCGGAGGAGTTGAGGTAGAGCCTTCATATTTTACCAGTAGAAACCCCTTCACGAGGGGTACATGCTGTGCAAATTTGAGCAAAATCGGCCGAGCCGTTTTTGAGATATGACAGATTCAATTTTTCAATGCACGACTTTCTTTCCAGTTTTTTTTCTCCCCCCCCCTAGGGGTCGGAGGTCTTAGATTTTCTATACCATATGGGGTTTTTTTTGAACAACTTTTTCCCCATTTTTGGGGAAATGAGTATGGAGTAGGTATGGCCCCCCCATAGGTCTGTGTACATAGCAGGATTTCGATTTTTTCGGAGATTTTCCAAAATAGTCAATCCTTCTGTTCAAGTAAACTTGAACTGGGGCAGGCCGATGGGTCTGAGGTTCGCCGTGGAGCATGGCCCCATGGTCTAGATTGCCATGGGGTATATGAATTTTGGATCTGTCCCCTGTAGTTTTCTGGCCGGGGGTCACTAGTTAACGTGTAAAAGGGGGGGGTCTGGGCCTACGGAGTAGGCAGCCCTATACATAAGAGCTGCTGGGCTGAGGTTTCGTATTCGAATAGGAACCCCTATATGGTGAATCTAAATGGCCCATTAGTTTCGGTCTAGGACCTATCCATGTGGCTGGGGGGCACCCTGGTGGTGGTGGGCCCTACCGTGTCGCAACTCCAACTTTAACCTCTTCTACAGAAATATCTACAGGGAGCAGGTCTCTCTTATTTGGGGTTTGGGGTGGGGTGCGGGAGCACTACAGCATAGGCTATACTGGGTTTCGCCCGGACCCCTGTGGCGCCCTGGCCAGGGGTCCGGACCGTGGACCATGCCCAAAATGGCCAAAAATCGATTTTTCTAAAAGTGGCCAAGTTTGGTATGAAATGAAAGCCCTTGGTGAGGCGAACATTTTTTGTCATTGGAGGACCCCTCCAAAGTGGCCCCAGTGGCCTGTGGCGCCCTGACCAGGGTCCGGACCGGTCCAAAATGGCCAAAAATCGATTTTTCCAAAAGTGGCCATGTTTGGTATCAAATGAAAGCCCTTGGTGAGGCGAACATTTTTTGTCATTGGAAGACCCCTCTAAAGTGGTCCCAGCGGCCTGTGGCGCCCTGGCCAGGGTCCGGACCGGTCCAAAATGGTCAAAAATCGATTTTTCCAAAAGTGGCCATGTTTGGTATCAAATGAAAGCCCTTGGTGAGGCGAACATTGTTTGTCATTGGAGGACCCATCCAAAGTGGCCCCAGCGGTCTGTGGCGCCCTGACCAGGGTCCGAACTGGTCAAAAATCGATTTTTTAAAAAATTTCCAACTTTGGTATCAAATGAAAGCCCTTGGTGAGGGGAACATTTTTTCTCATTGGAGGACCCCTCCAAAGTGGTCCCAGCGGCCTGTGGCGCCCTGGCCAGGGTCCGGACTGGTCAAAAATCGATTTTTTAAAAAATTTCCAAGTTTGGTATTAAATGAAAGCCCTTGGTCAGGCGAACATTTTTTCTCATTGGAGGACCCCTCCAAAGTGTTCCCAGCGGCCTGTGGCGCCTTGATCAGTGTCCGGACTGGTCAAAAATCGATTTTTTAAAAAATTTCCAAGTTTGGTATCAAATGAAAGCCCTTGGTCAGGCGAACATTTTTTGTCATTGCAGGACCCCTTTAAAGTTTCCCTTGCGAGCTGTGGCGCCCTGGTCAGGGGGTGAGGGACGGACAGCGGTTTGACAGCAGCTGAGTTACTAGATCGCGTTCATAGAAAGGACGTTAAGTTGGAAGATCAGCTGTTCTGCACTTTTGCTAAAGTGCCCGGAACTAAGCAGTATTGGGAGTGCTTCCGTGGGGACTTGACGGTTATGGATGATACACACGGTCCGGCAACGTTCTTCATGACTCTGTCCTGCGATGAGCTTAATTGGCCCGATATGCGTGAATACCTTGTTGAAATGAACCGTCATATTCCTGGAGTTGAAACCATGACCACTGCCAGTCTATGCGCTGTTGATCCTGTGTCTGTGAGTGTTCATTTCCACAGGAGGTTCCAAACGTTTTTCGACAATGTCATACTTGACCCGGACGGGATTGTTGGCGAGGTGGTTCATTGGGCCTGGCGGAAGGAGTATCAGGCGAGGGGCGCTCCACACATCCATATGAAGCTGTGGGTTAAAGATGCTCCGGTGTATGGCGTGGATCCCGACGAGAAGGTGGTGGAGTTTATTGACAAATATATCACGTGTGCGATTCCAAACGCTGAGAAAGATCCCATACTACATCACCTTATAACGACGAAACAACATCACAAGTGTACAGGCAGTTGCCTCCGAAAGGGCTATGATAAATTTAAAAAAGCGTTCGTGGAGACGCTGCTTTGTCGGTATGGCTTTCCGAGGATGGCTACTGAGGAGACTGTGCTGAATTCTGTGGAGTCCACTATTAAGGCAAAGGCTGCTGGGAAAAAGGTGAAAAAGTTCTATTACGTCAAGCGAAATGAAAACGAAGTTAACATCAACGATTACAACCCTCCTTGTGAACTTTTCTGGGGCGCCAATACCGACTGCCAGTGCGTGTGCGAAGCTTCCAGGATGCTGAACATCTACATAACGTCGTACGTTTCAAAGCAGGAAAGACAGGCGACGAAGAGAGCATGGGAAGCTGTGGACAAGGAAAAGACGGCGTACGGGCAGTTAAAAAGTATGGGCTACAAGATCTTCAGGGATCGTGAAATCGGAGCCTACGAAGCTGCTGACCGGCTGCTGGCTCATCCCATGTGCGGTTTATCAGAAAAGGTGCTATTTGTGGGAGTTAATCCGAGGAAAAAACGGCGTCGTTGTTTGAAGACTTTCAAGGAGGTGGAGGGTTTGGAGTCTTCGGATACGAACGTTTTCAAAGACAACTGGATTGACGTCTTCTACCCACAGCGCCCAGATTCGATGGAGAACGTCTCTCTCCACGACATGGTTCGTGATTATCGAGTGCAGAAATACTCTCCGCATGAGGACGGCATTCCGCAGAAGTACCGTGGGTTTCCTCAGCTTAAAAAGGTTAGAGGTTGCTTCGTGCCGAATAAGACGAAACCACTTATCAAGTATCCTACGGTCTATCCTCAGGTTTCAGACGATGAGCGACAGCGGTACTTTCATAACCTGCTGATGCTGTTTGTCCCCTGGAGGAACGAAGATGAAGACATCTTGGGGGAGTACCATGACTATCAGGAGGCTTTTGAGCATCGGTGTACGTCTGAGGAGTTTGGTGCTCTTAGGACTGCCGATTTTCGTGCAAAGCAGTTGCAGGATGCCCGTGAATACATCTCAAAGCTGCAGGAAGAAGCTCGATTGGAACAGAAAGATCTGGAAATTAGTGTGGAGACGGAGGATGACATCGCGGCGTACGCAGCGGTTTCCACATCGGCTGAAGCGGTTGCGACTAATCAGGTGTTTACTGAGGAAGGTCTGCAAGAAATGGTTGCCTCTTTGAATGCTGAACAGCGAATCGTATTCGATTCTGTCATGGACAGCGCGGAGGCTTCAGTTGCTGGAAAACCGAAGGGGATGCGATGTTTCGTCAGTGGTGTTGCTGGTACCGGTAAATCTCATCTTATAAATACTATCCGGTATGCGGTTTCTTTGCGATATGGTCCGCAGGCAGTTGCCGTTTCTGCCCCTACTGGTCTAGCTGCATTAAATGTGGCTGGTGTAACCATCCATAAACTACTTCGGCTTCCAATCCAACATGGTGAAGATGCGAAGTTTTGGAGTCTGCGTAAGAATGAATTGAAGATAGTTTCGAAGGATGTGGAGAAGGTTTTGGTTTTCATCATTGATGAAATTTCAATGGTCTCCAACAAGGTCCTAGCCTATGTCCACCAGCGACTCAATGAAGTGTTTGCTGATCCGCAATCAAAGTTGGTCGACTTGTTTGGGGGAGATCGTATTGTCATAGTGGTGTTTGGAGATTTGCTACAACTTCCTCCTGTTCGTAGCCAGTTCTGCTTCCAGACTATCAGTGGAGCGGATAATAAGAAATTTTTTGGGGCTGTGCCGTTGTCCAACAATCTCTGGCGGGAATTTTTGTACGTGGAACTGACCCAGAACATGAGGCAGGCTGGTGATTTGCCTTTCGCTGAACTGCTTTCAAGGGCCAGAGTGGGGTCTTTGAACCAACAGGATATTTCCACGCTGGAGGGCCGTGTCCTTGTGAAAGGGAAGGACGGGAAAATCGGTGTAAAGGCCGACATCTGCGACGGAACTTCGCTTGGGGACTGTTCCCTGGAGGAATTGGTCGGTTTCTATCTGGAACTGTTCAGCAGTGACGGCAGGGCCCTTTGTCTGCTACCTAAAAATGATGATGTCGCACAATTCAACAGGGGGATTTTGGATAAGCTTGGTATTCGGCCATTCTCGATCCTGGCCGAGGATACGTGGTCTGATGGAAAAGGGAGGCGCAAGAGGAATAAGAAGCTGCAGAAAAAGAAAAAGGCGTCTGAAACTGGCGGACTGGAAGAGAATCTGGTGCTTGGTATTGGCACTCGTGTAATGCTGAGGAGGAACATAAATTTGGAGAAGAGGTTGGTAAATGGATCCCTCGGCGTATTAGAAGGAATTAAGCGCGGTGCGATGCCTGGAGAACAGCGGATAGAGGCGTTGGTTATTCGTTTTGATGGAATGGATTCACCTGTCGAGGTCTTCCGCAGCGATGTACCGTTCCATATCAGCAAAAACGTCATTGTTACTCGAAGTCAGTTTCCCGTGACCTTAGCGTATGCAATTACGGTGCACAAGAGTCAGGGTTTGAGTCTGCAGACTGTCATGGTTGATTTGGGCCAGAACTGCTTTGAGTCAGCAATGGGGTATGTTGCGCTTTCCAGATGCCGACAGCTTAAGAACCTTTATCTGCTGGCCTTCGACAAGAACCGAGTTTGGTGCAAGACTGCGTGCTGTGCTGAATATGACCGGCTGAGAACTCTGTACAACGAAACGATCAATCCTGTTACTCCGCTGCCGAGGATGCCTGCCGCCAACACCAGTGCTGATCATCGCTGCCGACGATTCAAGGCTGCGGTGAGCATTCCTGCCTTGGTGCGTGCAATGGCATCGAACGCCAACGACTTCCAGCCGCCAGTTCCCACAGGCAGTGCCGAACCTGCAGCCGATGGTGCAACGACTGAGTTTCTAAGGCTGCAAAACTCGGGTGAAAACTCGTGCTATGCCAACAGTGTCGTCCAGGTTGTTTTTGCTTTGGGAGAACCCATGGTGAACAGGCTTCTACGTTCTTCCGGTGAGAACAGAGTCCTGACGCAGTTGGCGATATTACGCAGGCGAGAGATGGAACAGCCGCGGGAGATTCATAGCTCAAAGGCGTTGCGGTCCTGTGTTGGAGCTATGTTTCGAGGAGACAATCAACAGGATGCTGCAGAGTTCCTCAGCTGTATTGTAAACAACTTCTTTCCTGGTGGATGTCAAGACCTGCTTGCTTTCAGCACTTCCACATCCAAAACTTGTCGACAATGCAGACAGCAGTCAGGCGGTCTTGTGCCCACCGTCTACGTCCTGAATTTAAATCTGCCTGCCAGGGGAAGGGTGGCTTGGTCGGATTGGTTGACAGAGCACAGCACTGTTGTTTCACACTGTGCAACTTGCAGGGTGGACAGAGAGCACTCTTCTGTTGCAGAAGTCTCTGTTTATCAAACTACAAAATATCTCATAATTGAGATCGGGCTATTTCTGAGTGAAGAGACTGGTGGTGAATACCGGCGGTGCATGGGTTCCGTCGTGGGCGTGAGGACATCTGGGGTGAAAGTGGGGAATGCCAAGTTCTGTCCGGTGGCGGCTATTAAACATCTGGGAGAGTCTCCGGAGGCGGGTCACTATACAGCTTATGTCAAGGACCCTGGTGGGGCGTGGTTGGAAATCTCCGACAGCACTGCCTCTGCTCGAGCTACGCTGCCTAGTGGGCTGAAGGATGTCCGCGTTCTTGTTCTAAAGAGGGCAGAGTAGCAGTACGAGGTATACGAGAAAATTTCGACCGTTTGGTCTAGCTAGGTCCTTTTACCATATCAAGGGCGACACTATAGCTACAGCTTAACGGAGCGTAGGCTGGACATGAAATTGTCAGTTTAGTACCATAATTGATTTTTTGTAGGTTGTTATTGGGCTGTGCCTTGGTTCAGCATCATGGTAGATTACAGCGTGGCTGATCTGGAAACTGACGCCATCCTCATGGGTGCGAGACTGGAGGTTGAGGAGTCTCCATTATCTCCCCATGAGTTGTCTGCGTGGCGTGGTGTTCTGGATAAGTGGGCCTCGTGCGCAAAAAATGCGCTGATGGATTGGCCTGCAGCTTTGTTGTATGCTGCCTGCAGGCTGGCTTCTCTGGCTCATGGTGATGAGGACAAGTGGAAGGAGAGCACACCTGGGATTAAGGTTTTTACTGTTAATTAAGGTTGATCTCTCCTATGAAACGTTATTAGGTTTAATGCTTAAGAAGGAAATTTGCAAATGGAAAGAGTATGACAGAATTTTCAGTGATTCCTAGTTTGGTATCAAGCTGACACATGGGCAGATGCCGAATTCAAGGCTTGAGCACAAGATGTAATAGAGACAGTCTAAGCTAAGCTGCCAACACTGGCTACAATGGGTTCTGGACAGTTTAAAGCTCAGGACGTTTTGACAGAACAAAGCATGTTTGTTTTTGTTGTTTTAGGGTCGTGTTCTGGATTGTGAGTCCGTGCCGGTGGCTGGCTGTCTGTGAAGATGATTCCGTGACAATGGCTCGGAAAGACAATGATGTCTCCGTGCTACTGGAAAGGGTATGAGACAATTCTCAGTGTATCGTAGTTAGGTATTAAACTGTCATTACTTCTGCTGCTGTGTAAGAAGAGATAATGAGCAAACACTGACTGCGTATTATACTTTCTGGAAATTTCTGTGGATCCTAGTTAGGCAACCGTCGCTGTCCGCCGTCGAAGGAACGGCAATCGTTGCGGCTCTCCACATCTGACTGGGCTGGGCCGTAGCTGTGCTTGCCCACTCTAAACAATGGGACCGGGCATGTTCGGGCCCTGTCAGGGAACAGATGCCGAATTCAATGCTCGAGGAGGCTCTGTAAAGGAACAGAAACAGTGTCTAAGCTAAGCTGCGGACAGTGGCAACAACGTGTTCCGGACAGTTTGAAGCTCAATATTTTGTAGCAGAACAAAGCATGTTTGTTTTTGCTGTTTTAGGGCCGTGTTCTGGATTGTGAGTCCGTGCCGGTGGCTGGTGGCTGTGACGGTGATTCCGTGACTGGCTCGGAATCAGAACGATGTCTCCGTGCTACTGGAAAGGGTATGGCAGAATTCTCAGTGTATCGTAGTTAGGTATTATACTGACATTTCTTCCACTGCCGTGTTAGAGGAGATAATGAGCAAACACTGAATGCGCATTGGACTTTGTGGAAGTCAATTTTTCGATTTATTTAGTTAGAACGTCAGGATTTAAACAAAAACCTAATTTTCTGGCTATGTTCTTGTTTAGACTCAACTTTTATAACGTCCAGCCGACCATCCTGGTACAGTGGGAGCTAACATGGAGATGGAGGACTGCTAAGGAGGCTAGTTCATTAATTGTGCTTAACTAACTTATACTCGTTCATTGAAAGTTCGTCGTCGAATATTTCAGCAGGTTGTAATAAGAGATTATGGCTAGTTTTCATGGTGTTAGTCAAACATGCTGACTACAGTTACAGGTATTACTTCTCGAGCAACTACTGGATGGTTCGATCAGACTTTTTATTGCATTGAATTTTGAAAAATAATTAAAAAAACCGGGCTTCACCGGGCCTGACCAAGCGTCCAAGGAACGGCAGGACAGAATCGTTCCGGCCGTCCACGGCTGACTGGGCCGTGGCCCTAGGCGGTCCAGGCAAAACAGTGGTACAGAGTCTGTTGGGGCCCTGCCAGGGGACGGATGCCCGATTCAAGGCTCGGGTACAAGATTTAACAGAAACAGTGACTAAGAGGTGTGGAGGTCTGCAAACAATGGCAACAATGGGTTCAAGACAGTTTGAAGCACAGTATGTTGTATGTTTATTTGTTGTTTTAGGGTCGTGTGAGGATTGTGAGTCCGTGCCGGTGGCTGGCGGCTGTGACGATGATTTTGTGACAGTTGCTGGTAATCAGAACGATGTTTCCGTGCTACTGGAAAGGGTATGGCAGAATTCTCAGTGTGTCGTAGTTAGGTATTAAACTGACATTTCTTCCACTGCTGTGTAAGAAGAGAGTGTGAGCGGACACTGACTGCGTACTAAACTTTGTGAAACTCAATTATGCGATTTATTTAGCTCGAACGACAGGGTTTTTGCTTAGAACAAGAACCTGATTTTCCGACTAAGGATAAGTTCTTGTTTAGACTGATCTTGGAAAACGTCCAGCCGACCATCCAGGTACTGCGGGCACAAATACGGAGACGGAGGACTGTAAACGAGTGTTGAAGGAGGCTAGTTTCTTAATTGCTTAACATACTTTAAGTTGGTCGTCGAGTATTTCAGCAGAGTCTTTAATTAAATTTTGAGGATGATACCTGTCGTAGCAGTGGTAGCGAAACACTACTGAGTGCTTTGTGCGTTGGTCAAGACAATATAAAATAATGAAAATGCTGTTTTGCTTTGATTCGATGATGTAGTTTATTTGTTCAGAGAATCTGTAGAATGAAATTTTAAAACTTGGATTACTATATTTAGTTTTCGATCATGCTGAACAGATTGGATTTGGTGGAGTGTCCAGAGATGAAGGAATCGTTTTGGAGTCTTAGAAAGAGGTATTTCTGTAATTTGTCGTTCTTTTTATAATTTTTGTTTATTGTTAGCAAGCTAGTAAGAGGTAACGTTGGGATAGTGAGTAGAGGTTGTGCCCTGCGTAGCGTTGTTCATTTTTGCTCAGTTTCTGGAATCCCTGCATCTTCTATGCTATTTGTAAATCTAATACGTTGCAATGAGTGTGCTTTTTATTTTTTAATAATTTGCAGGAAGGTAGAGAAGTGGTAGAGAGTGGAGTATTGGAGAAACAGTGGAAAAGGTGGATGTGAGCTTATGAGATGCTTGGCGCCAGTCCTGCACAGACTTTTTTAATATGTTTATTATATGTTTCTGTTGTGTTGATCACGCTTGCAGTGCCGGTGGCTGATTTGTAGTGGTTTACAGTGTGGAAGATTTTTATCTTATTTAGATTTTAAATTTTAAAACTTATTTTGCGTTTTGAGTGCAAACGACGGCTTACCGGTACTTTATCTCATTTTTTGATCTCTGTGTTGGTTCAGTTTTACTTGTTTCTGTTCTCTGATCTGAATACTGTATATATCTGTGTTGTTTTTTATTAAAATGATTCTTTTCTATAAAACAGTTTCTATTTCATGTTTATTTTCTGTCTATTTTTCTTCAAACTATGTTAATGTCGACGTCATATTTACCCAAACCCTGTTTTTGATGTTTATGTTTGTGTCGTATTTACCCGTTTTTCTTGTTCTGTTTGTGGCTATGTCGTATTATACTCACATACTGTTACTACTAATATGTTACTAGCATTCCTTTATGTGCTTTATTACAGCGCTTTAATTATGTTTTTGTTCCTCATCCCTCGCATATTCGTGAAATTTGTTTTGTCAGTATTGTTTTTGTAAAAAACATGTGCTTATAAGACTGCAATTTGCTTTGTTACTGTTTGATGTATATACTGCTTTTCACTAATTAAAATTTGTTTTTGGGATTTTTTCTAGTTTATTGTAGGTTAGTAAAAATAGGGTTGCCAATTATGCGGTCAGATTTTTGAAGGTGATTCATTTGCATAGCAACTGATATATGGTTGCAATACAGTCGTTTTAGGGAGTCACTGCTTTCTAAGAGACACCAACTTTTCTGCTGGTTGTACTGAAGAACGCTAAAGCGGAAAAATGCAAGAAACTAGTGGGAAAAATGCCCTAGACGGGCATGCAATGGCTAGAATAGGGAAAGAAGGAAGGGCGGAAAAATGCCAATATATACGTATATATACTTATCAGTCGGCGCTGAAAATGGTAAGAAACTAGATTCAGCGCCGAATAGGGAAAGCACTCGGCGCTGAAAATTATAGAAACTAGATTCAGCGCCGAATAGGGAATGCAGTCGGCGCTGAAAATGATAGAAACTAGATTCAGCGCCGAATAGGAAAAGCAGTCGGCGCTGAAAATTATAGAAACTAGATTCAGCGCCGAATAGGGAATGCAGTCGCGTAGCGTGGAACAGGCACTTCCTCCGTCCATCCTATTCGCGTGAATTGCGATATATCCAGCTGAACGGTTCATTTTTCTAACAATGTTAACTTCGATACGGTAATCTCATTAACTGTGAATCGATTTTATGCGCGTGAATTACAATATGTTGATATGAGCGCCTGCTTTCTCGTACAATTTTATCTCCTACAGCAAACTTGAAACTGTTCCTGGGTTGTCTACTTTTAGACTTAGTTGAGCCTCGCGACAGTAGAATATCTACTGCGATCGCGTTTTAGTGTCCTAATATAGACAAGATTAAAATTTCGTTTTGGCACTATACTTTTATTGGCTTTTCCAACACAACATTTTTAACGATCAATAACACTTTTAATTTGTTTTAGACTACTATTAAGAGCGAAATTATTAAAAGTCCAAATGCCTAACAGAGTATTCCCAGTTGGAACTACTAATGCTAATAGACAATGTACTTTATGTACTTTATGCAAAAGACAGCAGCTCCGGCTTTAACTTTTTGTTACACAAACGATATTGTATTCTGCCTCATTTCAAACGCAGTATATACCACGTTCTCGGGGAGTGCAGAGCAGTTCACGCGAATAGGATGGACGGAGGAAGTGCCTGTTCCACGCTACGCGACTGCATTCCCTATTCGGCGCTGAATCTAGTTTCTATAATTTTCAGCGCCGACTGCTTTTCCTATTCGGCGCTGAATCTAGTTTCTATCATTTTCAGCGCCGACTGCATTCCCTATTCGGCGCTGAATCTAGTTTCTATAATTTTCAGCGCCGAGTGCTTTCCCTATTCGGCGCTGAATCTAGTTTCTTACCATTTTCAGCGCCGACTGATAAGTATATATACGTATATATTGGCATTTTTCCGCCCTTCCTTCTTTCCCTATTCTAGCCATTGCATGCCCGTCTAGGGCATTTTTCCCACTAGTTTACACTCCCTGAGGAATAATTTTGAGCACTTTCTTTATTAAGTGCCACATTTGCAAGACTAAAGAGAGAAACATTTATTTTAGGAAAATGAAGTAGTCAATATCAAGTTGTCATATGTAGTAGTTAGCAATATGAGTAAGAACGCACAATCAGAAGTATGGGAGCGCTGCCCCCAGTAGAAAATTTTTAGAAATATTACGTTTTAAACCTATTTTTCCGGTAACTTTCGCACAAAATCGTCATCTACATTTGTCATCTACATCTACGTCATCTGTATTTGACTCAAAGCGAGCAAAATTTTTGAAAAATTAAAGGGTTGAAACCTATATATATTTCAGACTACTGTTCCAGCAAAAACTGGCGCAATAAAAATTTTTTCCACTGGCAAAATTTCCAGGGGGGCAAAGGTGCTTCGGCCCCCCTTATCTACGCCCATGGTTGTGACCACGTAATCCATATTCAGGTGCACGTCTAAAAAATCATCAAACTGTAGGGCAATTTGATTGTGACATATCTTATACAATAATTTTAGGTCCAGTATTAGGCGGCGTAATTCTAGAGAATCAATTTTTAATACAGGCCTCCTACTCTTCCTATTTTTCCTATTTTTTTCCTATTTTTCTTTGAAATTCCTATTTTTTCCTATTTTTGATGAAAATTCCTATTTTTTCCTATTTTTTATTATTTTTATCCAGTTTTGGATTATATATTTCAGTATTAATGACTGAGATAATGTTTAATGTATGCTTTAATCCCGGGTTTTCAAAAATTTTCGGCTTCGCCGAGAAGTTTTTGTCTGCATAACTATCACAATGTTGTGGTTCCATATCTTTCCTTTAATTTAGTTTAGTTAATTATGTGCATTTGGACGCTGTATCGATTGAATATAAATAAGCCAACTTTGTCCTTAACATGTGGCAGTAATTTTGAAAAAAACTCATTTTCTGGAAAATGGCCATTTCCTCAAAACAGTTTTTTGCTTATACTGACTTATCCACGGGAGATAAGATAAGATACTACCTACTAGGAGCTTAAGACCAAAAATCAAAACTTTCCTATCTTTTCGCCTAACAATAAGGGATTGGTTCAGAATGTTAAAGAGCACGAAAATAGGTTATTTCGTAAGTTTTAGCTATTTTCGTAAAGGATTACTGCCGTACGAGTCAAAAATATATACCCGAGAAGGAAACCAGCACCTTAAATTACCTTGGCTATTTTCCAATATTTCAGATATTTCGATATTTCAGACAAACTGTAGGTTTTGTGACCGTCGGATTTTTGTCAAAATCTTCAAATTTAAATTGGATTTTTGCAACTGTTTAATGATTTCCAAAATGGTTAATTATGTTTCCACGAAGCTTTGAATTTTCGAAAACCTGAAATGCTGAACCTTAATTGCTCCCAGCAAATTTCGGATAGAATGCACGAGCAAAATCAATAAAACCTATGTTGAGAGCAACCTAATGTCTTTCAGACTGTGGTTAGTGCAGTCTTGCAATTTCATGCGGGATGTATGATCGCGGGCGGTCGCGGTCATCAAGGGTGCGGGCGCGGGGCGATTGCGGTCGTTCTAAAATGTGCCCACCGCCAACGCTGGGATCTTGATCACCACCTAGGTCCGGAGGATCCGGTCGGACAAACTGCCAGAAGGGGGTTGAGGTACCAGGAAACAGGCCAAGCGGTTTTACCCTGGCGGTTGTCAGGCTTCTTACAAAAGTTGATAGTAATTTTCTGGATTACATGGCAGGATTCCAATACATGGTTCGATAGCTTAGAGTTAGGACATGTTACTTGCATAATATGAGTTAGCTGTGCAAAGTCCATAGGGAGTATATACCAGAAAACAATTCAATTTTGGTCCGGAGTTGTCCGAGGGTCGGATTTGGGGCATCGACAATTTTGGACACCCTAGTCGGAGGAATTGGGCCTCGGTAGCCATACTTTACAGGGTATTTTTTACTGGGGGGGGCCCGAAATTGACCTCCCCCGAAAATCCCCCCCCCGAAATCGCCCCCCCCCGGGATTTTATGGGGGCCCAAATTTTTACCAAATATAGGCAAATTTTCAAAAATTTTCTGGCCTCGCCGGAGATTTTTTCGTAAAAATAACTGTTTTTAGCTTACATCTTGGCATTTTTGAGAACTTTTTGCCTTTCTACGTGTAAAATACGCCAAAAATCCAATTTTTAGCTAATTTTACATATGCTACAATTTAGCTGCTTTACATAATATGTTACGGTTGGGGCTTGTGTGTGGCTATTACCGTGCAAAAATACTTCGGCTGCTGCTTGTTAGCCGTCTAGTTGAGTTTTTTGTGAATTTCCGGGCTGCTTTTTGTGAACATTGCTATACCGTTGTTTTGCTTTCTGTTGTAACTAAGTTTGAAGGTACTAAAATCTAAATTAATACTGTAAGCTCAATATTGATTCTCCCAATAGGCTTCATTTAACTTCCTATATTTTCCTATTTTTATCTTCGAAAATTCCTGTTTTTTCCTATTTTTTGCAAGAAAAAATTCCTGTTTTTTCCTATTTTATCAAAATTGACCAGTAGGAGGCCAGTTAATATAGCGATCCTTTGCTTATAATTTAAATTTTTTAGTCCTGGGATCCGTTTTGTGTATTTTCTTTGTACACTTTCAATCAAATCTATATCCTTAAGGTGCTGGTTTCCTTTCGGGTATTTTTGACTCATACGGCTTTAATCCTTTACGCAAAGGGCTAAAACTTACGAAATAATCTATTTCCGTGCTCTTTAGCATTTTAGGACCAGTCCCGTATTCTTAGGCCAAAAGATAAGAAAGTTTTGGTTTTTGGCCTTAAGCTCCCAGTAGGTAGACAAGACACGGGATTGGTTGGCATGGCTGGAAAGAGGACTCGAAAATGAACATTTTTGCTCTTACAACCTCTGAGCTATCTCCAGTGGTTAAGTCAGTATAAGCAAAAAAACTGTTTTTAGGGTCAAAAAATGGCCATTTTCGAGGAAATCAGTTTTTTCAAAATTACTGCCACATGTTAAGGACAAAATAGGCTTAGTTATACTCAATCGATACATCGTCCAAATGCACATTTTATGAATGCCTATTAGCCGGACTTTATTGCTTTCAGCTATAGATTTGGCCGAAAAACCATTTTGGCAAAACTGCGACTATTTTGTTTCGAACATCAATTTCTCAAAAACTACTCGACGGATTCCGGAGATTTTCGGCAGAATCGAAAATTCGCACTTCTGCGGAGGGACGTTTTTCTTGGTTTGGGCTAAAACATATTGAGTTGCAAGAAAACTCAATGCGAAGTTGCGAAATTTCGGGTTACTGTGTATTTGGCTGATTTTCTCGAACGTTAAGACCTGCTGAACCAAATCCAAAAAAACGTCCCTCGGCCCATATGTCCTTCATATCGTGGCACAAAAAGAACTTTTGGCCGATTCTTCAGTTTTGAGAAATCGATGTTCAAAAACTTTTGGTCTATATTCATCTTGTTAGATGTCAGCTTGTCAGAAAATTTCTGCTATTTTTTTGCTAATTTTGCCAGTTCTGTAAACTCATGTGAATGTACAGATAATAAGCTTTAAAACGATGTATAAAGCTCTTTGCAACTCCCAAAATTGCGAAAGTTATAGCGTTTCAAAAAACACCACAAAAGCACTGCACAAAAGGATACCACCACCTTAAGCAGATAAGGAGACCAAGCTTGTGAATTAAAAATAGGACGACCATACGTATTATACATTTTTACCAGAAACTGACGATTTCTTGATTCAAAAAATTTGAGAATAAAGGCAGAAACCTTGTTTGCTTTTTGGCTAATCTTTGAGCAGTGCGATGAAGGTTTCATGTCAGAGGATAGCATCACTCCCAAATCTGTTACTTTATTAACTAAGGCAAGTTCCTGGTTGTTCATGGTGTACCCTGTACCGTCAGAATCAGCAACAGAACCATATACGAATACCATACACTTCGAGAATGACAGACTTAGCTGCCAGGTATGAGCCCAGTTGCAGATTCGGTCCAGGTCATCCTGAAGTCTTGCCGAATTAAATTTTGGCATCATCTGCATATAAACTAATGTTCGAGTTAGCAATGACTTCAGGCATGTCATTAATATACAACAGGAACAAAACAGGACCAAGAACTGTACCCTGGGGAGGGGAACCCCACTGATTACTGGGACGGAGTCCGAAACTGAACTATTCACTTTTACTTTCTGTATCCTAAAGAGTAGGAAAGCTTTCAACCAATCGAAAATTTGTCCGTTGATACCGTACTTTTCTAGTTTTAAAAGCAGCTTTTTATGACTTACGGTATCAAACGCTTTTGCAAAATCAAGATATACACAATGAGTAGCGTAACCACTATCCTTCGATTTGTTCCAGCCATGTAATGTTTTGATCAAATTTGTTAAAGTCGAATGCATATTTCTAAAACCATGCTGGTGTTAATTAAATTACGCTGATTTAAATAAGCCATTAAATGCTGTTTAATTATTTGTTCAAGAACTTTACAACACGCTGAAGTGAGGCTAATTGGCCGGTAATTCTGTGCATTTGCTGGAGATCCTTTCTTTTTAAAAACAGGAACTACTGTGGCATCTTTGCATGTAATTAGAAATGTAGACAGTGTAGACCATGGGCGTATCCAGGGGGAGGGTTTTGGGGGTTGAAACCCCCTCCTTTTGGGTTAACTTTTATCAATACTCCATTACAAAAAGTGCAAATTTTTGTCAAAACCCCCTCCTTTTCAGTAAATTTTAGATAAAACCCCCTCCTTTTCAAAATCCTGGATACGCCCCTGGTGTAGACAGTGTAATTAAACTCGAAAACTTGATTGCCAACATGTTTCTGAGCCCAGAATAAGGTCAATATTGAGTTTAGAAGTCCATAAAACCGTTATAAACGTGTATTTCTCGAGATAATAAACACGTTAAGCAAAAAATTTGGACTTTTTTGAAAAATTTTGCAAAATTTACCCTAAAAATGCCCAAATTTTGGCCAATTTTCGCGACTACCAACCCCCCCCCCCAGTTCGGGCGGCCCCCGAAAATTTCTGGGGGAGGGGTTGGAAAAATGGCTGGGGGGCATAGGTGTACCACCTGTTTGGGTTGGGGGGGAGTAGAAGGTCCAAATTTGGCTCGGGGGACCCCACCAAAATCCGCAATTTGGGGAAGGGGGACCCCCCCTAAACTGTACCCAAGTTTTTTTGGCTACAAATGCTCCTTTTTCGTTTCGATGTACAGTATATACAAAGCATACTCAAAAGCTTCTGTCGATAGTTTTCACTTTTCGAATGCGAAAATAGGGCTTGAAAATTGACAAATTTGTGCTAAAATATGCCTAAATTAGCCCAGATTGTGGTTTATAATTGCGTATATTACCTTTTAATTGCTATAAATAACCATCTTTAGCTCTTTATATGTGATTTATATATAGCCAATTTTTCGAATTTTACTCAAAAATTTTTAGAAATTGCAAAAAATTTTTTCAAAAATTTTGCATTTTTTACCTGGTTTGGACCCAATTTTAGGGGGGTTTGACGTTTGAGCTCGGCTTGGGGGGGGAGTAGTTGAGGTCGGGTAGGGGGGGAGGGGGTCTGGCCTCTCCGTGGGGAGGTATCACCATAGGTGTGTTGGGGGGGTGGGGGGACCCCTCCCCCCAAATGGAGGGGTCGCCAACCCCCCCCCCTAAAAATTTTTTCCTACCCCTCCCCCAAATCGATTTTTTCAGACCCCTCCCCCTAAACATTTTTAAACCCCTACCTAAAATTTTAAAAATCTTTAGCTAATAATTCGAAATTTTTCCAAAAAATTTCAAAACTTAGCGAAAAATTGCTAGAATTCGTTTAATTAAGCTAAAAATCGTGAAAAATAGCTGTAAATTGAGAATATTTTTCAATCGACTTTTTTCGAAATTTTTCGCCGACCCCCCCCCCTAGAAAATTTTTCTTACCCCTCCCCCCAAATCGACTTTTTGCTACCCCCCTCCCTACTTTTTTCTGAACCCCCACCCCCACTTTTTTCGCCAGCCACACCTATGAGTCTCACAGTTGGCAAACTGTAGCCTGGTTCACCTATGCTGGGGGGGTTGGAAAAAAGGCTGGGGGGGTTACCTCCCCCCCCCAATTACACCTATGGTAACCCCCCAGCCATTTTTCCACCCCCCCCCAGAAATTTTTGGGGGCCCCGGCTAAATTTGGATAACTCTGGTTCCAAAAAGGGCCGGGGGCACAGGCATAGATGTACAGTTTGCCCCCCCCTGAGAGACACCCCATCGGTATAATTGGGGGGGGGGGGGTTGGGGTTAACCCCCCAGCCATTTTTCCAAATCCCCCCAAAAAATTTTGGGGCCCCCCGCCCCCCCCCCTAACTGGGGGGGGGGGCGTTTATCGCGCCTTAACTGGGCAAAATTTGGGTATTTTTAGGGTAAATTTTGCACAAATACTCAAAAAAGTGCAAATGTTTGGCTTGACGTGTTTATTATCGCAAGAACTTAACGTTTATAACGGTTTTATGGACTTCTAGACTCAATATTTGCCTTATTCTGGACTCAGAAACATGTTGGCAATCAAGTTTTCGAGTTTAAAACACTGTCTAATGTTAACATTACTTAATGATTTCATGTTTTTCGGCATTAGCAATGACTGAAAATGCGATTTTTATCATAAAAATAGAAAAATTTGGGGGGTCTAAAAGGGCCCCCCAAAATTCCGGGGGAGGGCCCCCCAACCCAAATCCGCGTTACACCTATGCCTGGGGGCATAGGTGTGGCTCGGCAAAAAATCTGGGGGGGTTCCGACGGAGGGTGGGGGGACCCCCTCTAAATTTTCGATTTTATGCCATTTTTAGCCACTTTTTGGCCAAAAATCTGGGGGGGGTCGCCAAAATTTGTCGGTTTGGTGGGGGCCCCCCACCCCCCCCCTAACACACCTATGGCTGGGGGGGGAGGAACCCCTCAAAACGGCTGAAACTGCGATTTTCGGCATAAAAAATGATTGTTGGAGGAGCCTCCCCCACCACAAATCTCCGTTTTATACACCTATGGTCCCACCCATTGATGGGGGGCCTCACCAAAATGGGTGGGGGCATATTTCTAGAAATTTTTTCGAAGTTTTTTTGGGTTTTTTGTGTACAAACTGCTAAAAATCGCTAAGAATGACTGATTTTAGGTGTTTTTTAAGCTAAAATAGCGAAAATGTTTTGAAAATTTAGTGTAAAAATGGTAAAATTCGGCAATTTTTGGGGTTATGGGTGGGAGGTCGGATTTTATGTGGAGGAAACGAAACTGAGGAACTGCATACCCAAAGTGGCTGTAGAGTGCTCTGGTGAGATAGGGTGGTGTCTTAGACGATTTTGTGTCAAAAATAAAATTTTTCAAATGGTGGTGGTCAAATACAAATTGGGTATCAAATGAAAGTCGGGCGGGCTCATATGGTCGGCCGTTGCAACTTCATTCTTTTACAACCCCACTCTCATAGGAATTTGTTCTGAAAGTTTCAGACATTTTGGATTACCTTCGCGATAGTTGTCATCAAAAATGCGGGAACTAATACCACACCATACGTATATATAAGTTACAAAGGAGATGTTCCGATGCTCCACATTGGCATTTTTTCAATTTTCACTCGGTCACCCACCGTAAGTTATCTAGGACCTAAATTAAAAAAGGGGCTCCTCCATAGTGTGTAGTTTCAGATAATTTGTGTGTTTAAAATTTTATTGAGGTAGCTCGTATTGAGCGGGCGCAAACGGATTTATAAGTTTAGCCCAAAAATGCATTTTCCCGAGTTTGGCGGCGCTGTGGAGGGGGGCCCCGCAGTTTGAATCGTGCGTTTACACCCCACATTTGGGCTACCCAAGGCCAATACCCCTTGGGTTTCTAATGGATGCCGGTAGTGAGAGATCTGGCAGCTATAGAGGTCGGGGGGAAAACCAACCCGCAAGTGTGGTGGGGGAAAATCACCCCCCCCCCACGCTTGGGCGATAGGGGCGAGCTAGCGGGGTCAAATTTGCATGCAAGTTAGTAGGTCCATCCCTCCTACCAGTACCACACAAAACTTGAGCTAAATCGCGCCATTTTTGACCATTTTTTTTACATTATATTATTTTGAAAATTTAGGCATTTTCGACCCACATAAAATCTAAAATTAACCTATTTTTGAAGGACTGTGGTAAATTTTCCATAGCAGTTAGGCAATAAGTTTTAATAGTTTCTATGAGAACAGCATGTGCTCTTTCCGAAAATGTCAGTTTCGACTTGCTGCGACGCTTGGCAAACTGCAAGCAGAATTTTTCCACAATGACAAAAAACTAGAAACCAATTTCTGTTTTGCTGCCAAACTCGCCACAGTGGTTCTTAAATGCTCAATGGTCGTCCACACAGTAATTTTAATGCACGTGAACAGCTCAAAATTGCATTTGGACTTCACAATTTTTCGCTAGCCGGTAAAAACCTGATAATATGTCGCTATAATATGAGTGTGCTTAACTGTAAACCAAGGCTGCGCATTTTATGTGCACAACAAATTGTACGTGTCGAGTTTAGTAAGTGTGCAAAGTTTCTTCTCCGTACGTCTCTGGGCTTTTTCTAGGCGAAAAAAGTGGCGGTGGGGAGAGTGGGGGGAGCCCCCCGCCCCCACTAGTGGGGGGGGGCCCAAAAGGGGGGGGGGAATCCAAAGTGGTCTAAAATCGCTAAAAATGCAGTAAAAGTATCCTGTTTTCTACACTGCTATAACTATGCTAAAAAGTGCTCAAAAATCGAGTTTGCGTACCAAAATAGACGATTTTTGAGAAAACATTCCGGCGAAGCCGGAAAATTTTTGAGATTTTTGACCAAAAATCTTTAAAATTTGGCATTTTCTGGGTACCTTATGGTGAGTGGGGGGGAGCCCAAAAAAGTGGGGGTGTTGCCGAGTGGGGGGGAAGGGGTCGAGTGGGGGGGCCATTAAAAAAGCCCAGCCTCTTCCCGTTTAAACGTTGCCCCAAAAACTGCTTACGAGAGTGTTTTCCGGTTTCTCTGCTTGTACGTTTCAGAGGTGTTTTGTAGGCGACAGAGATTTGTAGAGAGTCGTAGAAACATTTTTGCCTATCAAAACCATATTCTTGGAGTATATATATACGCAACAAAAATAATATAGGGTATTTTTCATGCTTCGCGGGGGCGGAAAAATTTTTGGCAGGGCGCCAAAGTCGGCAAAAAATAGCTAAAATGAGCTAAAAGTATGCTTAACACTACCAGTAATAAGTCAGACTGCGCTCTATATTGGGCTAAACTAATTATTCGCCGTAATACTAGACATATATATTGGGGTTCTTCAATCTTTAATTAGTTTTTGGATGTACGATTTTTCGGTTACTGGCCCGCCAAAGTTGGTGAATTGTGGGTCCGACTTTGAACTTAGTTTTTCGCTTATTTTTCAAGATAGACTTCTCACACAGGGTTTTTGAAGATCGGGACTGTGTCCACCTTGTGTCCAGCTAATTTTATTTGTGTCCAGCTAAGAAAATTTGTGTCTGGACACACTCCTGCACAAACTCCATAAGTTAGCTACAGTTTGATAAAATTTTAGAAAATTTGACATCGATAACTTATTTTTTCGACACTTTTAAGCGACCTCCAAAAATTGGATGGTCCTGATTTCCGCATTCTTACTAAAACCAGGCTTTGCTTTAGGTTTGCATGAAAAGTTCCTGTCTAACACATTCTAACAATTGGAATAACTAATCAAGGATTTATATATTACAACAACGACTATTCCTATTACATACCTCATAAATTAATAGCGAACGTGCGCTATGCAGATTAATTCCTGAGGAAGTCTAATTTTGAAAATGTTCTCCAACCAATTAGGAATGGGTAGCTGTAGGCGAATGTACTGACTTCAATGGTTTGTCCAGCTTGCCGTCACATAAAAGTGTGGGGGTGACTCTCTGGTTTAAACCTTCCTCCTTTCAATCTAGATAACCCCGACGCAGTCGGAGTTGGTGGCCTTGGTTGTCTCTGTGGAGAGGTATCGCTTCAGCTGAACAGCTACCGGGTGGGAAGTGGGTCTAGAGCTCACGGTGAATCGATGTAGGCTTTGTCCCTTGCTCAAGAGGATGTAAGCAAGCTATCGGCGTCATAAACCATTCGGCTTCCTATTTTAAATTGAACCAATATATGAAATCTGGCGCCACTGAAAAAATTATGGAAGAGTTGTCTTCAACCCTGATTTTTGGTGTTCTGATTGGGGCACACTCGTCTCCTGGGGTGTAGGTGCCGTTTCCGTGGAGGGATCGCCCCACTCCATGTATATAATATGTCTAGTAAAAAGTCAGTATATATTTATATGCCTGTAGTGGTGTATTTTAGATTCTGTACGATTTAGTTCTGATGACTGACGCTGACGGCGCTAAATCTCACCCCGCTGAGGGGGCATCCGATTTGTCACCTCGTCCCAGCTTTTCTGATGTTGTGCTGATTTTGTTGGAATCCTGGCCAGCTCTGATCTACGCCGTCAGATCCGGTCTGGGCGGAGTCTACAGTCTTGAAAAGATGGCCTGGCTTCATCAGGTCCTGGTTGAATTTTTTGCCAAAAATGAGGCCCTTCAGGCGGACGAGGTGGAGGAATTTTTGGGCGAAATTTTAAACAATGAATTTGATCTTCTGGTGGAAGACGGGAGTTTAAGCCTACTGTCGCGTGACCTGTGTTCCAGCTTCGGGCACATTGCAGCGGGACGCTTCGAGTCGTTGCAGCGGTTGCTGTCAAAGTTGCCTAAACAGGACGCCATTCTGTCTAGCATTGCTGCCAGTCGTGTTGAAGATGACGATAGCCAGACTGCCTTCTCTGATAAAGAGACCCTTCATACGGTGGAGAGGGTCGTTTTTAATGAGCCTAAACCGACGAAGGAGAAAACAACCTCAGACGTTGACGAGGATGGGTGGCAAACTGTAACTCGTAAAAAGAAATCATAGTTTTGTTTGTTTTTGTTCAAATTTTAATAAAGTACATTTATAATGTTCTAATATATTGTAGTGGGCACTGTTTTGTAGTCGGTTAGTTTGATTTTTTGGCAGACAATTGCTTAAAGTTTATGTATATATATATATTTATCAGTTTTCAGGCAGGGGAGACATATTATTTGTTTGATCCACACTATATACTTTAAATTTATATGTGAGAAACTTAGATAACCTTGGTTGGTTTTCCAGGTGAGAGATTAGATTTTTTAGTTCTGTGAAGCATGATGATGCTGATTGCTTCCGGCCGTTAATGATATCCATGGGCCCGGACGGCAGTTAGCTGGCCGCTTAATACCCTGAGATGATAACCTGCACCGGAGAGGACCAGAGGACGTCCATGGAGGGGTCAGGTACGTACCGCTAGCGGGCGGCATCCCCCCCCCCCTTTGTCAGAATAGGACGGCATGTCGTAGATCATTTGTGGCCCCGGGACAGAACATACTGTCAGACGAAACTGTCTCCCGGATCCTGTGTTTATATCAGTTGCGAATTAGACTAAACCTCCCAATTCGAAGTTGTGACTGGATGGAGCGTTCCAAGCGACTAATGGTTAGCCTCTAGGCGTTGAAGGGGTGGAGGAGGAATAAAGTCCTGGCGGTCAGACTTAAGGGTGGGTCTCCAGCTCTGAGGAGACCCCGCAGTTGGTTCTGGGCCACAGGAAGGTCAGCAGCACTATCCGTCAGGTATAAGCTGGAACCTGATTTTGCCGTCTGATGCACACAGTAGTGTGTAGTCCGAACCGGCCGGCCCAGCTCCACAGTGGGCCTGCCGGTCAAGTACGGGACAATGACAGTTTCTGCGGATTATCTCAGTGCTTCCTTGCTAACATTTGCCTTGAAAGGTGTCAAATATATTTTACTTTACTTTGGATAGCCTGTGAAAAGTGGCACCGACCGGCATCGTGGGCTGCGTGGCCCACGAAAATTCAGACCGGTGACCAACACTACCACACAGTGTTTTCCGACAACGGCTTGATTGTCTAGGATCCAGATTAGTCGGATAGTCCTAGATAGAGACCTTCACGGGCCTGAATTTTCAGGCGCGGCCCGTAAAAATTTCTCCTCAGCCCGGCCCGTTTGAAAATTTTTCGCCTGGCCCGCTCCAACTTAGGCCCGGCCCGGCCCGTAAGCTCACACGTTTGGCCCGGCC
The DNA here is from genome assembly GCA_030248195.1 of Trissonchulus latispiculum. Lineage (NCBI taxonomy): Eukaryota > Metazoa > Nematoda > Enoplea > Enoplida > Ironidae > Trissonchulus > Trissonchulus latispiculum. The sequence goes on from JASAND010027809.1 coordinate 57,136, forward strand.
CGGGCCCGTTTTTACTAATTTTTTCGCCGTTGGCAAAAATAAAATACGTGATCAAATTGCACAATTTTATTCGTCATTGCAGATACCATTTTTAAGCGATATCTCGTATCATGTTTATTTTGAGCGATTAAGAACAGTCAACGGTTCAGTTTTTGGTTGTGGGAAAGAATTCGCTGACCAGTATCGTTGATTCAAATATAACATGGATTTATCAAATTTATCAAATTCTAGCCGAAAATTACGTTATATTAAACGCAAATAAGCTAACTGCATACGCTAGTAACTCTGAAAGAGAAAGGAAATTAAGTAAGATCAAAGTTGAAAACCAATGATTATATAGTCAAAATTAATTTTGGAAAGAATGAAAAGAATAAAAATTTTCAATATAAGCTGTCAAGACTAAAAACAGACAAAACTTTCGAGTTAAAATACCAGGCCCGGCCCGCTTTGGTACTTGGAAGCCTAAGCCTAAGGCCCGGCCCGGTCCGCACCCAAATTTTTCCTACCTCGGCCCGGCCCGTTTCACCTTAGGCCCGGGCCGGGCTTGCGGGCCTGAATGAAGGTTTCTAGTCCTAGACCCGCTAGGAACTGATATATACATCAATGACAGCTGCAGCAATGTCTGTTATAAGCTTCCAGTTAGATTTCATTATAGTGAATTGTGATTGAAGACCACGTCATTACTGGGGCAAACTTTGACCAAAATTTCCATATCTGTTCACGTGGTCGGCCGGCCTGACGGTCGCACTCCGATGCTAGTCCACGTTTATGCAGCTCAGTCGGCTCACAAAAATTTATCTACAGCTGTTATTTTACTTGATAATGTACTTGTTAATTTTGGGTAGCCGGATGTAGGTCCAAAGCAGATGGGCTACTCAATAAGAACAATAGTGAGAGTATATGTTTTTAGTTTCGTTTGGAGATGAACTAAATCTTGAGTGTAGTTTCTGTTTTACTAGAATACATAGCTTGCTAGTTTATCCTGTATAGAACGGGTTTGTTTAGCGAGTTTACACACTACTGATTCTGTTTGTATAGTCTTTAACAGAGACTGGTCGTGCAGTCTGAAGCCAAATTCCACGTTTGTAGACTTCAAGATTGTATTAACTCTACACGGTTAAGGCTAGTTTAAAACAAAGACGACAGATTACGTAAATATTGGCATGAAATCGGTTCATCTTTATTGTCAGAATTTGAGGAGGCTGTAGTTAGCTGCCTTTACTCCTGGCAGTATTCAACACCGCTCATGGAAAATCTTAAATGGATAGTGTTATTTCTATTATGTGTGCCTCTATGTCTTTCTCATGACAAAGGTAAATGAAAATTTTATCCAATATTTTGGATGGTTTCTGTGTGTCCGATGTAGTAGAATCTTTTGCTTTCGCCAGAAGCATTCGAAAAATAGATAAGAATTGATTCACAAATATGAAACTGACTGCCTTGTTAACCACATCAATTTTCTGAAAATTTTGACGAGCACCCGAACAAGATAACTCCTCAAGTGTAGAAGCAGTTTGTCTATCGAGTATTCTTTAACGGAACTCTTAGAGTTTAACTCTAATTATGGAAGATCTGTGAAAATCTTCGAATTTTTGAAAAAACGATTATATATGCCCTAACGTTAGAGTCGGGCCACTTTCTAACTGGGTGACCTAGCCAAGATCTTCCTATCAGTCCTGAATGTCCACCGCAACTTTCTCAGTTTTACCTTTTTGGTAATATTCAACGATTTTAAGCAATGTCCAGGTATTGAGTTTTTATTCTACTCTACACTACACTGCACCTGCACGGATTTGTCGACAGTCAAGTACAAGAGTTTATAATAGGAAGAGTAAGACTTCTCAGCTGAGTGCTTCCTTACTGTATTAAGCGGAGCTATGCTGGATCATTGAGGCAAATCTAAGGGCCTTTTCAAGAAAGGGTAGAGTAGAGTAGAGTACAGTAGAGTAGAGTGGAGTAGAGTAGAGTTAAAATTAACTACATTCATGAATGCACAGAGTTAATTTTGCGTGTTATAACTCTTTAGCCCTGCAGGGTTAAAAGCTGTAGAGTTAAAATGAGTTAAAAATAACCCCATGGTTTCATGAATAGAGTTAATTTTAACTCTGCTTAACCTGTGTGTTTTGCCTGGGGTAAAATTTCAATGGGAAATGCTTAGGAAGAGTTAAGCAGAGTTAAATTTGACCCTTTCGTGAAAAGGGTAGAGTTAAATTTAACTCCAAAGGTTCTTAACTCTGCACGCGATTCTTGAAAAGGGCAGAGTTAAATTTGATTCCACAGATTTTTAACTCTGCACACGATTCTTGAAAAGAGAAGAGTTAAAGCGAATTAATTTAAACTCTTTTGATGAATCCACGCGGAGTTAAAATTTTTAACTCTCTCTAACTCGCAGGGTTAAAATAAATTAACTCTTAACTCATTCTTGAAAAGGATCGATTTTAACTCTACTCTACCCTTTCTTGAAAAGGCCCTAAGTGAGCTGGTTCCACCTCTGTCTCGGACACTAGTTTTTGTTTAAAACTGACGAAATTTCCAAACAAGTTGTATTCACTCTATCATTTGTACAAGCGTGCTTCTGTAATTTTGTTAGTTTCAAAGCAGGCATTCTTATTAGATTTTCCGCTACCATTACTTCCAAGTGACACCATTGCTGTTTAGCTAAACATTGTATATACATACAGAGCCTTCATACCCATATCAGAAAAACTGTTATCCTGTGCGAAAATAAGTGCTCTTTACATTTCAGCATAAATTATATCTTTCAGATGAAACCTCAGTTTCTGGCGAGAATAGCATTCTGCAAGTATTGCGTCCAGTAGAACGGGTTTCTCGACAGGGTTATCATCAGCCTTATCAGCAGCAGCCGTACGGTGGTTACGGTCAAAACCAAGGCTACAACGGTTACAATAACTATGCACCAGCACCCGCCCCAGCTTACAATGGTTGGGGCCAACAGCCTGCGTACGGGCAGCAGCCAGCGTATGGTCAACAGCCAGCCTACGGACAGCAACCGGCCTACGGTCAGTACGGGCAGCAACCGGCATATCCAGGCTATCCAGCCCCGGCGCCGGCCAATGGTCAACACTGACCAGACGGTAACTGACGAATAGGGTAAACGGATTAAACTCGTCTGTTAAGCTCCAGCTTAATCGGATGGTTTGATACCGTTTACCCTAACTCGTCAGATAATCTTAGACAATTCGTTCAACGTTCATAAATGACGACTACATCACAAACCAGAGCCCCTGGATGATGCTGGTCTGAGGCGAAGTTGGACGGATGTCTTTTGTTTACTTATTTTACTTGTTTGTATTTAATGTGTGTTTGTACATATGTAGAGCAATAATTTTGTGTTTATTGTTAGTTGTATTTGTTCTTTCAGAAAGCAAGTGCATTCTTTGCCAATAAAGAAAATGAAAAATAGCATACTTTATCACTTATGTTCATTACCATGAATACTATTAAGCAGAAAACATCATCTGCGCAATAACGGCTAACCCATTCACAACTGAGCATGCTCACTTCTTCACACGATGCTTCATTCAGCGAAGAGACGGTATCATAGCGACAGTGTTGTCCACTCTTAGAAATGTTCCAGTAGAAACTGCATGAATCACTTATGATGGATGAAAACCCAAAGTGGGGGGAGGGAGTTTAAAAACTATTGGAGGGGCTAAAGTTGTTCGAGATTAGACGGTAGTAAGGTTAGTTGGTCGAAATTTCTTGGTCTGTGCTCAGAACAAAGAGACGATCGATTCGTAACCAAATTCACCACTTTTGAAAACTCTGGTCGGCGACCATTTCTCATTTTCGTGTGTTAATGGTAGTCCCGACAAACGTTTATGAATATGAACAATTTGTATATGAAATTATTGCGAAAATGTTAAACCGCGGTACTTTGGATTTATAAATTTAATTTAGGCCTCTAAAAGTTTTTAATTAATTTTGGAAAAGTTAAAATTTAACACGATTTTAGTATCAAGTCAAATATTAAATTTTTGAAAGATTTGAAATTAGTTGGAATTTCAGTCCTAAATTGAAATTCTAATTCAAAGGTTCCACAGCTTAACATTTTGCAATTTATTTCATTTATAAATAGTCAAGATTAATCACTAATCATAATAATTCGTCTTCACGTTTTTTAAGCGCACGCGAACAAGTGAAAACTAGGGTTGTTCCCGGGCCGTGTAGCGGGCTCCGGGCCCGGGCCGGGCCCGGGCCCGGGCCGGCCCGGTGCAGGCCCGGCCCGGAAATTTGTTGTCTGAGCCCGGCCCGGGCCCGGCCCGGAGGACGTGAAAAGCCCGGCCCGCTACAAGGCCCGGTCAATCCTTCCGGGCCCACCGGGCTCACGGGGCCCACCGGGCCTACCGGGCTCACCGGGCTCATTATGACAGGGAGAGCACTATAGCAGTTAGTCATTTATTCCCCTGTATATTGCATATTTGCATATAATCCACAGCTAGTTATATACACCAGATTGCTTTGTCTGGATTTTGTATACGTTTATGTGAAGGCAAGGTGGTGTGATATGAGATTGGCCGTTTTAAAGTGTTGCTTTTGCAATCTATTGGTCCAAAAATGTCCTATACATCTATACTGGGATTAGTTTTGTGAGCGGTTTGCTGACTGCTGAAGTGCTGAGTGCTTAGTGTTTGCACTTTATTGGTAGTGCTATTTTGATCCCCATAATGTCTACATTGACCAATACAGATAAGCAAAATTTACAGCCTGTCCTTAAACATAACAAGAATGCCTTGAAAGTTAAGCTTGTGTCAAACCTTCCTGCATTTAATAATAATAAATTCGAAGTAGGTTGTCCAGTTTAGCTAGCAGTGGGTCTGGTTGCGGGAGCTCGGGTTGTGTAGCGGGCTCCGGGCCGGGCCGTCCGGGCCGTGTAGCGGGCTCCGGGCCCGGCCCGGGCCTTGTAGCGGGCTCCGGGTCCGGGCCCGGGCCGGGCCGGGCCTGGCCCGGCCCGGGGCCCGGCCCGGAGGAACGAGGAAAATTTCTTATTGGAACAACCCTAGTGAAAACATTTCCCAGCCTATGCTTAACTTAAGGTGGTGATTCCTTTTGGGCACAAATTCGTGGTTGGCGGCGCACATCAGGATGAAATTTGGCGAAACTTTCCGAAATACATTCTTTTAGCGTTCTAACACCCTCCGCGCAATCCCCGTTCAAAAATTCGAGATTTCCGATCAGGGCGCTTTTTCCTAAGTTCTGAAAGTTTGGCAGCAGCTATACAGTTATGACTATATTCATTTGAAAGATCTCGTTGAGCTTCGCATTCTTGCTTTTTAAAGCAACTTTCTAGCTTTTCTCTAGCGTGCGATATAGCCGAATTTCTTGTTTTGCCGTCGAAAACTTGTCATTTTTGCAAAAATCAAATAATCCATCATTTCTTGAACTACACAAGCCGGTAAATCAAACTAAGGGCGTCGATCTGAAGGTCTCACAGGGGCAAATTATCCCATGGATGATCGTCTTCCAACTGCTATCCCGTAGGCTGCTACCATGAAAAATGTAGTTTTTGCAAAAATACGACCAATTTTTTTCCAAAGATTGTGGAGCATTCACCATGCAAGTTGGAGGGCTGCTACTTAACAAATGAGTTCTGCACAAATATACCCAGGGACGTTTTTTAGTTGCCCCGATTACTGCTTTCTAGCTAAAGTAATCGCTTGACAAATTTGGAAAAAGTAGGCAAAATACAGGTTACGCACACATTTCAGCTTATTTCTCTATAACGAAGAGCAATTTCACAATAAATAAAAAATCTATTTGATGGAGTTATCGAATGATATAACCGATGTCTCGCGAAAAAATTTACTTGAGTCTGCAAAAAATTTGGAAAATTATACTTCTTCTAAAATGTGTCAAAAACATTTTTAAAAAGCAACATTAGTTTCATGGTATGCATTAAAAAGAGAAAATGTCAAGCTACATTTTGATATAAAAATGGCTTCTTAACTCCAAGTAATGAACGAGTAATAACGGTGCAAACTTTTGTGACCAAAGGGAATCACCACCTTAACACACCTCAATCTGATGCGAAATTACTCGACAACCTTAAAACTTACGTACGATTGTTGAAACTCGTTAAATATACTGTTTTACAATAAAATATGTAAAGGTGCATTCATAGTTCCTGTCGCAAGCAGGTGTGCATTTACACACGTCGATGCGCGTCTACGCATGTCGATGCGCGTCTACGCACGTCGACGCACGTCTCTATGCGTTCGCGACTATGAATGCACCTTGAGACTAAGCACCAGCCTAAGCTAAGCCTCAGCCATGTCTTAAACATAGGCTCTGAGTCTGATATACCCATAAAGCGGAGATTCGAGTTGATATCTTACATAATAAGCCATTAACTATTAAATAGGATAAACGAATATTTCGAATATTCGTTCGAGTTATTCTTTAAATTTTTTAATAGTAAATAACTACTCGCATATCTGGAATTATTTCGAATTTAGTAGTTGCACAGTTCTAATTATTCACTAATGATTGTAAATTTGCACCAATGCTTAGCAGTTTCAGGTTCAGCTACTAATATATACATCAGAGGCAGCATCAGAATCAGATGCTGCTAGATTATGAATGACAACCCCAAAATCCAACTTTCCCAAATTTTACATTTGGCAAAAATTTTAGTTCAGTCTCAGTTTTTGAGCCTGGAACTGGCCGCTTCCAAATCCTAACAGTCTCGGTTCCGGTTCTAAAAATCTTCCAGTTCCGTTCCGGTCCCAACCTGTTCCAATGGAACCGGCCCCAGCTCTAGGAGTTACCACAGGACCTCCTTTAGATGAAAGCAACGGGTACACGGATAGTCTTGTAGAACACATCGGGAAAATGCAACTGCTATTATTCAAAGCAAGGTATCCGACCCCAAACACAATTCTAAATTCGCTAACAGTACCTCTAGCAGGCGAACAGACTGGTGTGAGGTTGCAGTTTACAGACAGATGCTTAGATGTTGTCCGCTGGTGACACAATATTTGAACTATTCACAAATTGCCTCATCTAACCCCGGTTGCACCAAATCAGATTAAAGCTAACTGAGCATTAGGTAGTTAATCTTAATGTTATTTGGCGCAATCCAGGGTAAATATGAGAACAATTTGATGTGTCTCGACAAATACAGGACTCTAAACTGTTACTGTCATCCAGGTCAATCTTGCTGAAAATTGATTTCCGTTTTGGTCTGATCCAGTGGCGTAGCCAGAAAAAATTTCGGGGGGCACATCCAATTTTTTAACATACGTATACCCAGGTTTTTCAAAACCGTTATTTGCTTGTTCCAAGGGTTTTGGGATCACATAACCTAAAGTTGTGACAACTGAACATGTTTAAACTTTTGGAGGTTATGCATGGACGTTTATATAATAAACATACCAGCTACGCTGGGGGTCAGGAGGGCAGAGCCCCCAGATGCTGGAGAATTGTTGTGGATTGCAATAAAATGAATGAACATTTAAATGAAAACATTTAAAAAGATTATCAAAGATAAGGATTGTGCTATTTAAAATTTCTGTAAAAATTCGCTTATTAATGACGATATTAAAAACTTCAACAATTTCTACAATGTTGGTTACATTATAAGTGGAAAATGTTCGATTGTTAGTTAAAATAGGCGGGGGTCTGGGGGCGGCAGTCCCCAGCTAAAAGCCAGGCCCTTTTAGAACATTGCGGGATTGAAGCCTATTGTTCAGATAACATTTTGCAAGAATATTAGAATATTTAGCACTATGTTTTTTATGTGCAATTTAGTTTTTTCTGAGTTAACAATTAATAAAATTCGCGCCCACGGCGCAAAAATTTAATAAAATTTTCCACAAGGCAAATTTTCCGGGGGGGGGGGGCAAGTCAGGTTCGGGGGGGGAATTCCCCCCCCCCCTCCTGGCCCTCCCCTGCCTACGCCCCTGGTCTGATCCATCCATGTAAAACCTATAAAAAGGCAGTACACTAGCGCTTGCTTGCTTTAAGTTACGTAAAATTCACAATACGTATATCGTATTACAATGTGTCGACTGCTTCATATTCAGCCTCCCACCGCTCCATACTAGACGCAGTTTAAAAGCTCAGGCTTGCCTCTGCCTTAGTATCAAATCTTTGAAAGCTGAAACCAGGAGGCTATGCTGATCACTACAACGAAAAGCAAACGTATAGGAATTAATCGCTGGCCTCCTACTGGTCAATTTTGATAAAATAGGAAAAAACAGGAATTTTTTCGTGCAAAAAATAGGAAAAAATAGGAATTTTCGAAGATAAAAATAGGAAAATATAGGAAGTTAAATGAAGCCTATTGGGAGAATCAATATTGAGCTTACAGTATTAATTTAGATTTTAGTACCTTCAAACTTAGTTACAACAGAAAGCAAAACAACGGTATAGCAATGTTCACAAAAAGCAGCCCGGAAATTCACAAAAAACTCAACTAGACGGCTAACAAGCAGCAGCCGAAGTATTTTTGCACGGTAATAGCCACACACAAGCCCCAACCGTAACATATTATGTAAAGCAGCAAAATTGTAGCATATTATGTAAAATTAGCTAAAAATTGGATTTTTGGTGTATTTTACACGTAGAAAGGCAAAAAGTTCTCAAAAATGCCAAGATGTAAGCTAAAAAACAGTCATTTTTACGAAAAAATCTCCGACGAGGCCAGAAAATGTTTGAAAATTTGCCTATATTTGGTAAAAATTTGGGCCCCCAAAAAATCCCGGGGGGGCGATTTCGGGGGGGGGGGCATTTTCGGGGGAGGTCAATTTCGGGCCCCCCCGGTAAAAAATACCCTGTAAAGTATGGCTACCGAGTAGAGCTGGGGCCGGTTCCAATTTTCGAAACCGGTTCCGGTTCCGGTTCTAGAGTACCGGTTCCGGTTCCGGTTCCGGTTCCGGTTCTAGCTTCCGGTTCCCGGTTCCAAGTACAAAATTTGCAGTGATAATTTTCTTTGTTAATTTTTTGTCATAAGATACAAAATTGTGTCAACAGTTGATTGTTCAATGCTACTGTGCATCAAAATGTTTATGACACCTGTATGGTGTAACCATAACCTGAAATTATGGATGGCGTTTGGAAAAAAAGAGCGAACAACGCGGTACACCAACAACGCCTGCCATATATATCGAAAGAAATTTTAAAGCAAGAAAATGATTCAAAGAAATGATGAGAGTTGCTGAAAGGTTAGCTTTAAATTTCCTTAATGAAAACTACAGTGGCTTTCAGAGGTTGTTTCCAGAAAATTTAAATATATATAGTTAAAATATTTGAAAGATGGGAAATATTAAAATTTAATTTTGTGCGGAATTGGCTACTTTCTTTCACACAGACACACCTCTATGCAGACTATAGTTCTGCCGAAGCCTCTTTCTGTTTATGTACCTTCACTCTTTGGAACTTTGTGTCAAAAGCCGAAGAAGTTCCTGAAAAATAAGAAAATCGGTGCTAGCAGTTTTCAAATTTTTCTGCTCCTGCAAAATTTAATTGTTCTTCAGAGATAATGTTGACTCCGGTTTGAGTCTAAAGAATAATTGAAAGCGTCTTTTAAACAAGCTGCGTTTTGGAAGCAAAAATGATGAAACTAACGAAAATATATAAACTATATACACAAACGTAGTCATTCGAATGCTCTCACCAAAACCTACAACTTTGCTCTGGAAAGTGTTCTTCGATTCCTTACGGTCTAAGAGATAAAAAGAAAAATTGGTTTTCAAAGCTTATTTGATTTGGGTTTGATTTGGTTTTCAAGCTTGGTCTAAACTGCTCGGCATCATAACTGCCTAAGCACAGCAAGGAAAATCCTAAATTTTACTTGGCGCAAGATTGTTTTGAACAAGGATTTATGTTAACTCATGCAAGCAATTAGCTTTACGCTACATTTTGGCGAAAACTGTTGAAGGAAAATTTTAAGTTTTGTATTTGGTAATTTTGTTTAGGAGAAATAACCAGAAATAAATAATAAATAATAATAATCCAAACTTGAAACTTTTGGCGAAAATCGGACAAAATTTACATTTTTCTCAAAATAGTGAGCTTGTTTATTCATTAAGCAATTTCAGAACAAATACCTTCGGGAAAGGTTTTTTGTAGCCTGAACCGGTCGCTTTTTTAGCTTTCACACACTTCGAGAAATTCATGTTCAAAACTTGTAATCGATCATTTCGAAATCCGCAACAAATGCAGAAATCGTCCAAAATATCAAGTAGTGTTTGAGGCCGGCCGGAGTTTCACCGGCCGGCCGCCGGCCGGACGATCGCCGGCCGGCCCGGCCAAACCCATCGGCCGGCCGGCGGCCGGTGAGCCCAAAGGCCGACCGGCCTAGAGCAGTTTGCAGTGCTGTTATTATAACTGCTAAGATATTTATTTTCGGATGTTATCTTAGAACATAAGCACAGCATAGCATAAAAAATTAGCAAAACTAGTTTTGGAGTCCATTTTAAGCTTAGTTGCTCTATTTTGTAAATTTCTGATTGATGATTTGTATCCCAGCCAGCGTCCGGCCGGCGAGCGAAAGTCGTCGGCCCGGCCGGTGAAACTCCGGCCGGCCTCAAACACTAATATCAAGCAATTAACTAAGTGGGAATAAACAAATATTTAGAATATTTGTACATCGAGTTATTCGTTAACTATATATTCTTGAAATGTAAACAACTGTTCGAATATTAGTAGTAGTAATCGCCAATTTTGAATTAATCGCTAATGATTCCACATTTGCGGCAATGCAGTTCTCGTTTCAGCTGTCGAGACATCACAGAATCATGCCCAAGAATCAAATGCTGGTAGATTATGAGATCCAGGCCAAAAATCCAACTTTTGCAAATTTTACATTTGGCAAAAATTTTAGTTCAAGCTCAGTTTTTGAGCCTGGTACCGGCCGGTTCCAAATTCTACCGATTCCGGTTCTAAAAATCGTTCCGGTTCGGTTCCGGTTCCGGTTCCAAGCGGTTCTAGTGGAACCGGCCCCAGCTCTACTACCGAGGCCTAATTCCTCCGACTAGGGTGTCCAAAATTGTCGATGCCCCAAATCCGACCCTCGGACAACTTCGGACCAAAATTGAATTGTTTTCTGGTATATACTCCCTATGGACTTTGCACAGCTAACTCATATTATGCAAGTAACATGTCCTAACTCTAAGCTATCGAACCATGTATTGGAATCCTGCCATGTAATCCAGAAAATTACTATCAACTTTTGTAAGAAGCCTGACAACCGCCAGGGTAAAACCGCTTGGCCTGTTTCCTGGTACCTCAACCCCCTTCTGGCAGTTTGTCCGACCGGATCCTCCGGACCTAGGTGGTGATCAAGATCCCAGCGTTGGCGGTGGGCACATTTTTGAACGACCGCAATCGCCCCGCGCCCGCACCCTGGATGACCGCGACCGCCCGCGATCATACATCCCGCATGAAATTGCAAGACTGCACTAACCACAGTCTGAAAGACATTAGGTTGCTCTCAACATAGGTTTTATTGATCTTGCTCGTGCATTCTATCCGAAATTTGCTGGGAGCAATTAAGGCTCAGCATTTCAGGCTTTCGAAAATTCAAAGCTTCGTGGAAACATAATTAACCATTTTGGAAATCATTAAACAGTTGCAAAAAATTTAAATTTGAAGATTTTGACAAAAATCCGACGGTCACAAAACCTACAGTTTGTCTGAAATATCGAAATATCTGAAATATTGGAAAATAGCCGAGGTAATTTAAGGTGCTGGTTTCCTTCTCGGGTATATATTTTTGACTCGTACGGCAGTAATCCTTTACGAAAATAGCTAAAACTTACGAAATAACCTATTTTCGTGCTCTTTAACATTCTGGACCAATCCCTTATTGTTAGGCGAAAAGATAGGAAAGTTTTGATTTTTGGTCTTAAGCTTCCAGTAGGTAGTATCTTAAATTATCTCCCGAGGATAAGTCAGTATAAGCAAAAAACTGTTTTGAGGAAATGGCCATTTTCCAGAAAATCAGTTTTTTCAAAATTACTGCCACATGTTAAGGACAAAGTTGGCTTATTTATATTCAATCGATACAGCGTCCAAATGCACATAATTAACTAAACTAAATTAAAGGAAAGATGTGGAACCACAACATTGTGATAGTTATGCAGACAAAAACTTCTCGGCGAAGCCGAAAATTTTTGAAAACCCGGGATTAAAGCATACATTAAACATTATCTCAGTCATTAATACTGAAATATATAATCCAAAACTGGATAAAAATAATAAAAAATAGGAAAAAATAGGAATTTTCATCAAAAATAGGAAAAAATAGGAATTTCAAGGAAAAATAGGAAAAAATAGGAAAAATAGGAACAGTAGGAGGCCTGTAATCGGTCAGCCGCTATCGTGTTACCTACCTATACCAAATTTAAAGGCAGAGAACGTTCATTTACTACCTTATTGTCAACACAAACTCCAAACCAATAAAGTATAGAAATATATAAGAAAAATTATCAATAACTCATAAGTCAGCTCCGTCACAAAAAGATGCTTTCAAGAAGTAACCCAGCTGGCCGCTACACAGGTGGCTGAAAAAACACCTGTCGAGCAAACTGAGTCAAAGCTTCGCAGTTCAAAATGGATTCGGTCAAATCCGACTCTACGCGCGGTGAGCTCAGGATACCATCCAGACCATCGCTGATCGCTGGAATCAGCTTGGCCAGCGGAATTCCCGGTCCCAGAGAGCCCTGCGCCCCCAGCTTCTCCAACAGCACGGAAGCCTGAAAATGCTGCAGCCAGCGCTCAGCACAGCAGCGCAAGGTGGCACGGGCCCCCGGCGAATTCAGAGATCGCTTCAGGGATCGCAACTGATCCTTCAGCTCTGGCGAGAGAAGCGGATCCGCAGAGGACTCATGCTTAGCATCATCCTCACCCCCATTCAGCAGAGGAACCACTAAAACCGACGGATCCCCAATTCGGGCATCCACCTTCTCCAGAGCACTGCGACAGAGCAGCGACAGCTGGGAATCGCCAATTCGATCCTGCAGATTGACTCGATCCAACAGGTCAGAACAGGCGGAACGAACCAGCTCAACCAGCCGGCCAGAACTACGCTGAATGAAAAACTGGAGAACCTGCAAGAACAGTGGATCACTGTGGCGATCAACATCACGACTGGTCGTTGCAGCGGATCCTGGTTTCTAAAACGGAATAAGAAATAATTTTACATTTTTATGGGAATACGTCATATATACTAAGAGGTGTGTGTGTGTGTGTGTGTGTGTGTGTGTGTGTGTGTGTTGGGAATTAGTGTTACTGAAAATACAGAAGTGCACCGGTACTGATTCCAGCGGGTCAGGGCTCAAAATTGGGGGTCCGAACATGGGCGCATCCAAGAGAGGTGTTTTGGGGGTCGAAACCTCCTCCTTTTGGTAGTTAGAAGCAAAGTTTTATCACTTCATTTCATAATTTCATTACAAAAACGTTAAATTTTTGTCCAAAACCCCTCCTTTTCGGTAAACTTGTTGCCAAAACCCTCTCCTTTTCAAAATTCTTGAATACGCCCCAGATTCGAATCGAAGACTTTCAACAATTTTAAAAAAATTCAGATTTTGCAATCATTTCTTTATTATTTTCATTTTCAATCGCTTCAATAAGAAAACTACGTAACCTAGTTGACTTTCAAAATTACAAAAACTTAAACCCCGATTCTGGCCTAAGCTCGAACAAATGGCCCCGTTACATCCCTATTAATACACCGTAGAATGCAAAAGATACATAAAGCAAAATAATCGTTAACAAGTATATACATACTGGGATTTTTTAGTGGGGGGGGGTGGGGTGCAGGCGGAGGGCGCAACCCCTTCTCCCCAATCGTCCCCATCCCCACTTTTTTGGGCTTCTCCCCCACGCACGATAAGGTGCGTAGAAAACGACAATTTTTAAGGATCATTGGTCTAAAGTTTCAAAAATTTTCCAGCTTCGCCGGAATGTATCCGGATAAAATCGTCTGTTTTGGTACTCAAATTCAATTTTTGAGCATTTTTAGCATGGTTATAGCAATGTAGAAAACAGGCTATTTTCATTGCATTTCGGCGATTTTTGACCACTTTGTATCCCCCTCATTCCCCCCCTCCACTAGTGGGGGTCCTTCCCGCCCCCATTTTTTCGCCTAGAACCCTAGGATTAAGTTATACAAGTTCGAGTAGACTTATGACCAGGCATGTGAAGGAGGGGAAGTTTTTGGAGAGGGGGGGATGAACCGGAAAACGTTTGTCCAAAAAACCCGGGCTCTCGGGGGATGGTTTGACTTTGTCTTTATACTATTGAAATCAGAAATGTTTTGTTTCTGGAGTAAACCTGCTCTTGACATTTGTTCCCACAGTGGCAAGCAAATGCTCACACAAACGGTTACGGTAAAAGCTGGTTACGGCCTCACAAAGACGCTTCCGCCTAGCGGTTGCTTCTCCACAAAAGTGAGTGCAAAATTTGAAGTGATCAAATCATTCAGCAGGGGCCTGTTGCATAAAAGGTATTACTAATAAATAATTAGTGATTAGTTGATTAGTGCACGTGTATTGATGAGCAAAGCTGTTAATAGAACCAACGAATTTTGGTGTTTTCGGTATTATTTTGTAGATAATGAAGTGATTAATTCAAAAATGGCTAAAACTTTAAATAATTTTCTATAACTCAATAGTTTTTGATCACAAATATAAGAGAAAACACGATTTTCTAAGGTTATTCCTTTGGCTTAGTCCAAATTTTAATTTTACACCAAATTAGAATATGTAGTCCGTTAGAACATCTCAAAAGCTACAAAATGACATATATAATATCCCTCAGGCTCTTCCACAGCTTTAGCTTTTTCTATCAAACTGCTACACTAATCAACTAATCACTAATAATTTATTAGTAATACCTTTTATGCAACGGGCCCCAGGGCAAATTTTCAAAAGGTTGCTTAGCCCCAACAAGCTACTTTGCCCCAAGACGACTATCTATTTAGATCACCAACCTGATTCTGCTGTAACTGAGACAGAATTATCATCGTCTGCAATCGAATGGTCAAGGCCATCAGTGAACAGGCATAGCCCAGACAGATCAGCTTTGACACTACTTCCACCTTGAGCTCATTCCAGAGCTTCAGCTTATCCGGACTAGGCCCTTTTAGGTCGGTCAGAATTTCTTCAATGCGGTGAGCTTTGGCCAACGTATCAGCCAATTTGCGACCCAGTTGTCGCACCGACGCGTCAGCTGTTTGCATGCTGACCGAAAACAAGTATTCCTGCCGCTCCTTTACGGCATCACGACTGAGACTGTTTCCCCTTGGCACAAGCTGGGCTGAGTAGAGTGAGGGCAAATTTAGTCTAGGCAAAACGTATCGATCTACAGCATAGAATAAACTGGCACCCACGGCCATTCCACCTAGGACTGCGAGTTTATCACGATGGCGATGAAAGAAATCCATCCGATATTATCATCCAACAAAGTCTTGTTGATATCTGAACTATACACACACAATCCATATATACGATATACTAACATAAGGTGCTGGTTTCCTTTCGGGTATATATTTTTGACTCATACGGCTTTAATATATATACGCTTTATATACATAACAATATGTTAATAGCTAAAACGTATGAAATAACCAATTTTCGTGGTCTTTAACATTATGGGACCAGTCCCGTATTTTTAGGCCAAAAGATGAGAAAGTAGTGGGTTTTGGCCTTAGGCTCCCAGTAGGTAGACGATACACGGGATTGGGTGTTATGGCAGGAAAGAGGACACGAAAATGAACATTTTTGCTTTTACAACCTAAACAACAAACTGGAGTTATCTCCAGTGGTTAAAAGTCAGTATATATAAGCAAAAACTATTTTGAGGGTCCAAAAATGGTCGTTTTCGAGGATATCAGTTTTTCAAAAGCACTTCCACACCTTAAGGACATTATTTATACTCAATCGATACAGCGTCCAAATGCACAGTTTATGAATGCCTATTATGTATATATAGTCAGGGGGGAACATGGTCGCCTACTCCCCAACCATAGCAGCTGCAGCTGCCTAGTATAGCCCATTAGAAAGAGCAAGTCTAGAACTATATCCGTCAGTACCAGATTGTTTTCTAAGTTTGTAAGTACAGTACTTGACCAAAGTTGACCTCCCAAAATTGGCCAAAATGCTAAGGATTTTCGAAAGTTTGCAAGTATATATCTAACAAACTATCAAACTTTGGCTACTATAAATTTGCATGCGGGCATAATTCGACTTGCTCTATCACATGGCAATAGTGGTTTTCCCCTACGTTCACCCAGTAAAAAAATTTGACCATGTTTCCCCCCACACAGGGTCCACTAGAGCGGGGAAAAACATGGTGACCAAATTTTCAAACTTTTGCGTACGCTTCAGGAAGGCGTAACTAATGCTTCTATAGGAAAGAGAATGCTTTAAAACCATTAAAACCCTCAAAATATGCCAACTTTGAGCATGTTTGAAGCTTCTAGCTCGAAAATTTGATTTGCAGCATCAACATGCTAGGTTTCAATGGTAAAAATGAAAATTTTCAAAAAACTTTAAAAATGATGGGATATTGCAATTTTTAACACAATTAACGTAATTCTAGCAATATTCTGCATATTATGGCCAGTTCCCAGCAGGTTTAATGCCCAAAGAGGGTAGGTACGGCGGATTTGGCATTTTGACCAAAAAATCGGGTTTTAAGCTTGCTGTGTGGTTAGAACGTAGTTTTGCACGCTGAAAACAGCTGAAACAATGCTTTTAAAGCACTCTAAATAGTTGGTTGGCATAAATCCGTGCCATGTTTTTCCCCGCACCATGTTTTTCCCCGATTTGAGGGTAAAAAACTTGGGCAAATCCTGTTACTGGCAAAGCTGGGAGAGAGGTATATGAGAAGTTTGAATATACGATTGGATAGGTATATATTTGCCCACGGTAAATAACGGTATACTCAAACCGATTTAAATCCAAACGAAGAAAAAGTTGGAGGCTTGCTTCCCTATTCATGTTTTCCGCCCTCCCCTCTGACTACATAGCCGGACTTAACCGTGTTAAGCTAGAGATTTTGCCGAAAGATTTTGGCAGGAGATTTTTGGAACAGCGGAAATTCTCACTTCTGCGGAGGGACGTTTTCTTGGTACATGAAAACTCAATGCGACATGGAGAAATTTCGTGTTACCGTTTTTACGTGGTTACAGTACGATTTTAAGCCACGATTAGGGAACTAATTGTAAGAGGAAGTGGGGAAAAATTATCCGTTTGTCGAAGACATGGGTGTAAGGGGGAACTGAGGGTTTCCCCCGTCCATTTTTTTGGAGGGGAAGTGCCTTCTTCGTGGGGGGGAATACCAACCCTGGTTAAACAAATTTTTAGGGGGAGCAGAGCTAAAAAACTTCTGAAAATCCGGCGACGCCGGAAAATTTTTTCGAAATTTACCCTTACCTTTTTATGCCAAAAATCGCAATTTCAGAATATTCTAATGCCGAAAAACACGCAACCATGGAGTAATTTTAACATTAGACATTAATGGAACTTGCAAACTTGATTGCCAACATTTTTCCAAGTAAAGGTTAATATTGAGTCAGAAAGCCCATATATAATACAGCTAAACCTGCATTTCTCGCAGTAAGAAACACTTTATGCCAAAAATTTCGACTTATTCTACTGGGGGGGGGGGGGGGGGGGGCGCGTATTTAGAACGTGTACGTGCGCGTCGCTCAATGTTATCAGCATCAACGTTTTGCGCACGAAATGCTATATAAAGTGTACCCTTCTGTATATAGCTGTTTAATTTGCTATTCTTTTACAAGTATTTTGTCATCATATAACTAAAACCAATTGGATTTTTCGAAAACAATATTTCGTATATATGTAATTTATCATTTGTTTCGTTAGCGATTGAGTAGATACAAACCAAGCTGCCTCTTGTAATATTAGCTGGATTTTAAAGGGGAAATTTACAAGGAACACCGGGTGGTTGATGACTCTATTAAACTTACCGGTTGCTCTGAATTGGGAAAATATAATATAATATAATATGCGCGAACTCGCTTCAGCTTGCTGCTGCGCCAGCGTTTTCGCAGCGAAGTGCACGACATATGAAGCTAAATTATATGTGAAAATGAGCGAAAGCCGTGATATAAAATTTTTTCACAGTGGTCAGCCTCCCCTTAATGGGGTCTATTATACTGTTTTTATTAGGAGTGCTGCAATAAATTATTGTTCTTATAATGGATGGATCACTTTGAATTCTTTCAGTTTTGCAAGCATGTTACTGCAGAAATAAGAAGTGATATTAAGGATTATTGCTGAAATTGGGTGGGTAGGCATGAATTACTGTATAGTGGGAAATTTGTTACAGTTAATTAATTACTGATAAAATGTGTTTAATAATTTTATGGTGTAATAATAATCTTGTCTTAAGCTGAATTCAAATTTTACAAAATTCTTCGACTTCACCAAATTTGACATTTTTTAATTTATATTAGAGGAGACCAAGGCGAGCCCATAAATATTTGTCCTCTATTATTTTGCTGAAAAGTTGAATATAGAGGTTTTCTGGATTACAGACTACAAATTTGAAATTCATTTTTCATGTGTCGTGCCTGATTCCCGAAATTTTTGCTCACTTCTGGAAACAGGCGAACGTTTTGCTCATTTGTAGAAATGAGCAAAATCCCTTGCTAATTTTTAGAATTCGGCAAAAGTTTAAATTTAAGCTTAAAAACTGAAAATGAATTCGTCTTGGCCCCCCTACAAATCGAAGAACGCCCAAATTTGATCACAATTTGATCAAAATTTGCTGTCCATTTCTAGAATTCGCAATTTAAAACGTTTGCCGAATTCTAAAAAGCAGCAAAGGATTAGCTCATTTTTACAAATGGGCAAGACGCTTGCCTATTTCTAGAAATGAGCAAAAATTTCGGGAATTAGGCACGACATATATAAACCGCTACGGTTTTAGTGACCTAGAAAATTAGCATCACATGAGTTGCTTGCCGTTTAAATAAAAACCCTAAAAGCCTACATAAAATTGAAAACATAATTTGTCATGTTAGCCGTATTATAGTCAAGCGGGAAAAAACCCACTTTTCAGATTTCTGGCCAGAACTTTTTAATGGTTTGACATATCGAAATGCTGATTATACAGGTAGCTAGGCCTAGTCGTAAGCTTTCTTATGAGCTATAGAACACCTCTCTAGGGTGCGCCGTTGGTGAGAAAAATTGTCCCAAACTGGCGGGAAAAAACCCAATGCGGGGAAAAAACCCATATGCGGGAAAAAACCCACCCCAAAAAATTTTTGGCAAGCTGCCAGGAGCACTTCTAACCATTCCAAATGAAAGAGCGGGTTGTTTTTATTACAACTGCATCAAAATATATTAGTTTTTGTATTAAAATTGAGGTCATATGGTCATTTGAAAATGTTGTATCTTTAACACATAAACATAGGCAAATTTTGGAAATTTTTTAAAATTGTTTATTTTCGGCAGTTTAAGCATCCTATCGTGTAGAAAACGTGTTTTTCTTGTATTTAGAGCCAAACTAGACCCATTTTAAGGCAAAAATAAGCATTTTTGGTCAAAATTGAAATTTTGGCTTGAAATGGCACCGTGTCCGATTTAGACCACCTGGTTCACCCATAACAGTACGAACCCGGGTAAAACCTATACCAATTTAATCTATAGGCTCTATTAAACAAATGTATGTATTGGTTTGATCTTTCCGGTCAATGGTTAGGAAAAAAATTTAATTTTGAAAAGTGGGTTTTTTTCCCGCCAACTCCAGGTCACCCCCAGGTCGCACCGGAGGGGTCAGACATATATCATCATGAAGCGCAACAGATGCCCTACAGGTACATATAATCCGCTTTGGTCTAAGTCTTTCCAGTAGTTCAGGGTGGCCCGGCAAAGTTTGCCAAATTTCGGCACTTGGTCGGACCAAAATTTCCAAAAATTTCAAAGTCCCAAAAAATTTGCAGGGAAGCAGTGGGAGCTACCATAATACACCCTCCAGGGTTATTTTGGATGCTCTTCAAGATAGGCTATTAAAATCCTAGATAGCTCTTACCGGTAAGCCCACACTGGGGGTGGGTTTTTCCCGCATTGACGAGTGGGTTTTTTCCCGCTTGACTATATTATGTTTTCAATTTTAGCTTTAATATAAATACAAATTATCGATACTTTAATAAAATTAAAAAATAGTTTCTCTATGTATATATATGTGCAATTCAGTTAAACTAATCCTAATCGCCTCGCCATTCCTTATAGTAATAATGAACAATAGACAAAATAAAGAGAGAAGTCTGGACTAGATAATATATGTCATATATATACATAAGAATAGGTATATATATATATATATACTTATTTTTGCTAACATTGTGAGAAAGGGCCACTGCTGTAACACTGGGCGACGCGCACGTACATTTTCCAGAAATGCTCGTGGCTCACGTACACTTTCTCATTGCGCGGCATTCACGTACATTTTGAAAATGTGCGCGTGGCTCACGTACACTTTCTCATTGCGCGACACGCACGTACACTTTCTAAATACGCGGCGGGGGCCCTCCCATAAACACCCTTCCACCCAAGAAAAGCGGGCGCCCCATTTGGTACCAACCTTTGCCGTGAAAAAATCGCTCGGAAGGCCAAACTGTCAACATTTTCCGGCTTCGCCGGAGATTTTTAGTTGATTTATGCCCATATATACAAGTAACAAAAATGCTCCGCACAAAATGGGATAATATGTGTGTTGGGCCTATATATATGTGCTATGTCTATTCTTTAAATTCCGGTTGAGAAAGTAAAGGCATAAATCCGACACAGCACCTTTTGGTGGATGGTTCCATGGCAAAAGTTCTTCCGTTCGCACCAGAAAACCCCTATAATATAGACAAAGTTTTGAGAGGCCAGGTAGAGCCTACTATGGACCTCCAGGAAGCAGTTTCCGACTTGACCCTCCCGACGGCAAAGTGGAACCAGCTCAGCAAGATGGGTGGGTCTGACGGCAAAACGGACACCGGGAATCGATTCTCCGTGCCAGAAAACCACTGTATGGAACATTTGAGCTTTCAAAGCTGAATAGATAGCGATAAATTTCGATTTTTCATTTTTCGAATTTTCGGCACTTTTGACGGGCCACTGTGATCACTAAAGAAGTGATAGAGAAACGCAACCTGGACCGTTAGTTAGTTCAATATATGTAATTTCTGAATCTAAAAAGAAATCAGCTCCAGCTCGTAACGTTGGCCTGAGCGACGACCACAATAATGGTCACTTTTCGCTCTGAGCCGACTTGGCCGCTGAGCCACTGTGGCGCAGCTGCGGCGCAAAAAAAGTTAAAAGTTAAATTCTTTAGAGGGTACTAGACCCGATTATAGCCCTTTAGGTTGATCCACCGCTGCAGTTCACGTGAAAGCGGCGAACACTAAATATGTACAATACAATCATCAAATAGGAGAAACCGGAAAAAATTGCCGCCATAAACCAGTCCGGAGCGCAACTTTTTAACGGTAAGTGATACGAGGCTGAAACATTCCAGACGTATATACTAAACTCGATGTGATCACAATTTGCGCATGAAAGCTGCGCAGGATTATCTTCAGCCAATTTTCCCACGGTTCCCGCTTCAGCCACTTTTCAGTTTTCACACATATAATAGGGCCCCTATGATAAGCACTAAATCCGCTTATTTTTGGCGATTACTATATAAATAGGGCAAATTTTTAGCATGTTTTTAGGAAAACTTTGCAAAATTTTCGCCCCCGCCCAAATGACTCGTCCCCCGAGGGCCGCCCCCAAGAAAAAAATCCCTAGAATAAGCCAAGAAATTCCCCATAAGAATACCCAAATTTTGGCCAATTTTCGCGCATTCGGTACCACCGGGGGGGCCGTCCCCCCCCCCAAAAGTTCTGGGGGGCCAAAAAGTGGCCGAAACTGGCAAAAAATCCAAAATTTAGGGGGTCCCCCACCCTCCGTCGGAACCCCCCCCCCCCCCAAGATTTTTTGCCCAGCCACACCTATGCCCTTCAGCATCGCCGTTCAAATATTAAAAGGTTAGTGTCTTCTAACTTCAAAGGCCAAGTTTCACGAAAGTAGTTCGGAGGGTTCGGGGGGGGGGGGTGGTAACCGAAAGTTGGAGGGTATACAAAATATTCTTGGGAGGGTAGAGGGGGTCAAAAATTTCGAGGGGGGAGCATAGGTGTAACGGAGATTTGGGCTTGGGGAGGCTCCCCCCCAACATTTTTTTTGGGGGCGGGGGGCGCCCTCGAGACCTCCCAACCCTTCCCCAAAAAATTTTTCTATTTTTATGCTAAAAATCGCATTTTCAGCCGTTTCTAATGCCAAAAATATTCAACCGTGAAGTAATTTTATTATTAGACAGTGGTTCTAAACTCGAAAACTTGATTGCCAACATGTTTCTACGTCCAAAATAAGGTCAATGTTGAGTGTAACGTGTAATTCGCACAATAATAAACACTTTAAGACATAAACTTTGACTTTTTATAAATTTTTGCAAAATTTACCCTAAAAATACCCAAATTTTGGCGATTTTTCGCGTCTTCGGCGCGACTACCCCCCCCCAGTTGGGGGTTCACGTCCCCCCCCAAAAGTTTTTGGGGATGGTTGAAAAAAGGGCTGGGAGCGGTAATGCCCTACCAACCCCCCCCCCCCAAGGAACTCCCTACATTTTTCTCAATCCCTCACTGTTTCGCCAGCCACACTCACACCACCTATGGGCAAATAAGACTTATTGCGTTTGAAAATCTATGTTTGATCGTTTCGAAGTTGTTCAGTGGCGCACATAGAAAATTTTTTCGCGGGGGGCGGACCTCAGAAAAATTTGGGGGGGTCTGGGGGGCGAAGCACCCCAGAAGTTGAAAAAATTTTGAAAATTTGGTTTGAAAAACAAAACTAAGCGTAAACTAAGCAAAAATTCATTAAACTGCGCGCCGAAGGCGCGAAAATTTTTTAAAATCTTTAAAAAGTTGCTATTGAAAGGTTTGAAACGCCGAAATAAGGGCAAATTAAGCATAAATAATGTTGATTTCGCGCCGAAGGCGAAAATTTTTGAAATTTTATGTCTGCGCTGCGCACGGACAATAAAATTTTTCATTTACATCTGGTTTCGGGGGGGGGCCGCCCCCCCTTAAGTGCGCCCCTGAAGTTGTTTATAGATAATTTCTAGCTATTTGTTTCAATTTTTTCAATCTTCAAAAAACAGCAAATATTTTACCGAAAATTTTGCATTTTTTCTTGTTTGGGCCCCATATTAAGGTGGCGCTTGCATTATCGGGGTCATAGATATAAAATTTAGACCGATGGCTCAATTTTAAAGAAATCCCAACTAAACTTACTTTGGTTGGCGGGGCAACTTTTGACAAAATTTCGGCAACGGAGACAACATGCTTGGCTAGCTATCGGTATGACTTAAAATTTCTTAAAATTTTATTAAAGCTGCAAACGACAATGTCGAATGCACTATGTGAAAGAGCATAAAAAGCCCGTTACAACGATGTGCATATCTCTCCTGTATGTGGTTGCAATCAAAAGTTACAGACGGTTGAATACATGACAAAGTTACGTTTACCATTCTCAACGCGAATGCCAATGTAAAAACATATCGTTCGGAAATGAATTCTACAGGGCTTTTCACGTTGCTTTTGTGTTGGATTTGTTTATTATTTCATGAAATACACTGTGCGACCTATTAAAAGCATAATATTTGCGTAAAACTAAAGCGATTAGTGCGCAATTTTTCAATTTGATTTTCTCATAAATGTTGCGACCAAACTCGCTCAAATTTTGCATGCACGTTTATTTGACGGGTACGCAGGGGCAATTTTTTTAGTTTTTGTTTAAATCGCATATTCCGTGAGATATTGACTTTCAAAGTTTTCGAATATTCATAAAATACTCAAAACTGCATAAATCGAAAAACTGAAAAAATTGCCCCTGCGTTATGTTCATTTACACATTTGTGCCAAATTTGAGCTAATTTCATTCAACCGTTAATGAGTGACAGCGCTTTGAAAATTTCAGCTTATCCCTCTTGTGTAAGTCGCAAGCTAAGCACTGGACTATTGAAATTCTCCATATTGCTAGCATTTAGCACCAGCTACCTATGCTGCAAGTTTGAAATAGATTCGTTGGAAAATAAACTCAGCAGAACCGCTCCCGGTAATGCAAGCGCCCCCTTAAGGTGGTAGTACCACTACCGGGATTTCCTATGTAATTTTTGTATGGATGAAGCAATCTTGTCAAAACTTTATGTGAATCAAGTCTGGTTGGCACGCTGCTACCCTTTGATTAAAATCTTGGTGTAAGAAGGCGCATAATTGGCTAGCTACCACCGTGGCTTCGCGCATGCGCAAATAAACAAAATTTTCCTCAAGCTTTATATATTAAATTTTACTCCACCATGTGAAAGAACACAAAAAGTTCTTTAGGGTATTGCTTGCATTATCGGGATTATTGATGTAAAGATTTGGACAGATTGTTCAATGTTGAAGAAATCCTACGTGAGTCTAGTCTGGCTTGGCCGGGGCTTATCTTGTGACAAAATTTCGGCTCCAGGGGACCCTTGATTGGATAGCTACCTTCATGGCTTAGAAAATCAAAATATTATTTAAGCTTGACATGATAATTTTGAAAGCACAGCATGGAAGAGCGTAAAAAAGGGCTTTAAAACGACATGCATATCTCTTATCTACGTGGTTTCTAGCAAACGTTACAGGCGGTTGAATATATGACAAAGTTACGTTTACCATTCCCATCGCGAATGGCAATGTAAAAACCAATCGTTCGGAAATGAATTCTACAGGGCTTTTCATGATGCTATTGTGTTGGATTTGTTCATTATTTAATGAAATACACTGTGCGACTTATTAAAAGCATAATATTTGCGCAAAACTGAAGTGATTAAGTGCGAAATTTTTCATTTTGATTTACTCATAAATACTGCGACCAAATCGCTGAAATTTTGCATGCACGTTTATTTGACGGGTACGCAGGGGCAACTTTTTAATTCTTAATCGTATATTCCGTGAGATAATGACTTTCAAAGTTTTCGAAGATTCATAAAAAACTCAAAACTGCGTAAATCGAAAAACTAAAAATATTCCCCCTGCGTTAGGTTTATTTACGCATTCGTGCCAAATTTAAACTAGTTTCATTCAGCCGTTAATGAGTGACACCGTTTTGAAAATTTCAGCTAATCGCTCTAGTGTAAGTCTCAAGCCAAGCTCTGGATTATTAAATTCTATATATTGCTAGCATTCAACACCAGCTATCTCTGGTGAAAGTTTGAAATGGATTCGTTGGAAAAGAAACTCAGGAGAACCGTTCCCGGTAATGCAAGCGCCCCCTTAAAGTCTTGGTATCCTTTTGTGCAGTGCTTTTGTGGTGAGTTTTTGAAACGCTATAACTTTCGCAATTCTGGGAGTTGGAAAGAGCTTTATCCATCGTTTTAAAGATTATTATCTGAACATTCACATGGGCTTACGAAACTGGCAAAATTAGCAAAATAAAAGCAGAAAGTCTGACATGCTGACATCTAACAGGATGTATATAGACCATCGATTGAACATCGATTTCTCAAAACTGAAGAATCGGCTAACGGTTCTTATTGTGCCACTATATGAAGGTCATATGGGCCGAGGGTCGTTTTTTCGATTTGGCTCAGCACAGCACGTCATAACGTTCGAGAAAATCGACCAAATGCACGGCAACACGAAATTTCGCAACTTCGCATTGAGTTTTCTTGCGACCCGATACGTTTTACCCCAAACCAAGAAAAACGTCCCTCCGCAGAAGTACGAATTTCAATTCTGCCGAAAATCTCCGGAATCCGTCGAGTAGTTTTTGAGAAATCGATGTTCGAAACAAAATAATCGCAGTTTTGCCAAAATGGTTTTTCGGCCAAATCTCTAGCTGAAAGCAATAATGTCCGGCTAATAGGCATTCATAAAATGTGCATTTGGATGATGTAACGATTGAGTATAACTAAGCCAATTTTGTCCTTAACATGTGGCAGTAATTTTGAAAAAACTGATTTCCTCGAAAATGGCCATTATTTTACCCTAAAACCAGTTTTTTGCTTATACTGACTTAACCAGGGCGGGGGGCGCCCTCGAGACCTCCCAACCCTCCCCCAAAAAATTTTTCTATTTTTATGCTAAAAATCGCATTTTCAGCCGTTTCTAATGCCAAAAATATTCAACCGTGAAGTAATTTTATTATTAGACAGTGTTTTTAACTCGAAAACTTGATTGCCAACATGTTTCTGAGTCCAGAATAACGTCAATATTGAGTTTAAAAGTCCGTAAAACCGTTATAAACGTGTATATATTTCTCGCGATAATAAACACGTTAAGCCAAAAAATTGGACTTTTTTGAAAAATTTTGCAAAATTTACCCTAAAAATGCGTAAATTTTGGCCAATTTTCGCGCTTCCGGCGCGACTAGCCCCCCCCCCCAGTTGAGGGGGGCACAAGTGTGAGGTGGGGGGGTTGTCCCCCCAGCCCTTTTTCAACAATCCCCCAAAACTTTTGGGGGGGACGTTCCACCCCAACTGGTGGGTGGGATAGTCGCGCCGAAGGCGAGGAAAATGGCCAAAAATTGGCTATTTTTAGGGTAAATTTTGCAAAACTTTTCAAAAAAGTCAAAATTTCTGTCTTAAGGTGGTGGTATCCTTTTGTTCAATGCTTTTGTGGTGATTTTTTTGAAACGCTATAACTTTCGCAATTTTGGGAGTTGCAAAGAGCTTTATACATCGTTTTAAAGCTTACGATCTGTACATTCACATGCGCGTACAAAACTGGCAAAATTAGCAAAAAAAATAGCAGAAATGTTCTGACAAGCTGACATCTAACAGTATGAATATAGACCAAAAGTTTTTGAACATCGATTTCTCAAAACTGAAGAATCGGCCAAAAGTTCTTTTTGTGCCACAATATGGAGGACATATGGGCCGAGGGACGTTTTTTTGGATTTGGCTCAGCAGGTCTTAACGGCCGAGAAAATCGGCCAAATGCACAGTAACACAAAATTTCGCAACTTCGCTTTGAGTTTTCTTGCTACTCAATATGTTTTAGCCCAAACCAAGAAAAACGTTCCTCCGCAGAAGTGCGAATTTCGATTCTGCCGAAAATCTCCGGAATCCGTCGAGTAGTTTTTGAGAAATCGATGTTCGAAACAAAATAATCGCAGTTTTGCCAAAATGGTTTTTCGGCCAAATCTCTAGCTGAATGCAATAATGTCCGGCTAATAGGCATTCATAAAATGTGCATTTGGATGATGTAACGATTGAGTATAACTAAGCCAATTTTGTCCTTAACATGTGGCAGTAATTTTGAAAAAACTGATTTCCTCGAAAATGGCCATTATTTTACCCTAAAACCAGTTTTTTGCTTATACTGACTTAACCATTGGAGGTAGCTCAAAGACTGTACAAGCAAGAAAGTTCATTTTCCTGTCCTCTTTCCAGCCATAAAAACCAATCCCGTGACTTGTCTACCTACTTACTGGGAGCCTAAGGCCAAAAACCAAAACTTTCTTATCTTTTGGTCTCAAAATACAGGACTGGTCCCAGAATGTTAAAGAGCACGGAAATAGGTTATTTCGTAAGTCTTAGCCAATTACGTAAAGGATTTGGACGCTGTATCGATTGAGTATAAATAATGTCCTTAAGGTGTGGCAGTGCTTTTGAAAAAAAACTGATATCCTCGAAAACGACCATTTTTGGATCCTCAAAATAGTTTTTGCTTATATATACTGACTTAACCACTGGAGATAACTCCAGTTTGTTGTTTAGGTTGTAAAAGCAAAAATGTTCATTTTCGTGTCCTCTTTCCTGCCATAACACCCAATCCCGTGTATCGTCTGCCTACTGGAAGCCTAAGGCCAAAACCCACAACTTTCTTATCTTTTGTTCTAAAAATACGGGACTGGTCCCAGAATGTTAAAGACCACGGAAATAGGTTATTTCGTAAGTCTTAGCCAATTACGTAAAGGATTTGGACGCTGTATCGATTGAGTATAAATAATGTCCTTAAGGTGTGGCAGTGCTTTTGAAAAAAAACTGATATCCTCGAAAACGACCATTTTTGGATCCTCAAAATAGTTTTTGCTTATATATACTGACTTAACCACTGGAGATAACTCCAGTTTGTTGTTTAGGTTGTAAAAGCAAAAATGCTCATTTTCGTGTCCTTGTCATTCCGTGTCCGTGTCATTGGAGGTAGCTCAAAGACTGTACAAGCAAGAAAGTTCATTTTCCTGTCCTCTTTCCCGCGATAACAACCAATCCCGTGTCTTGTCTACCTACTGGGAGCCTAAGGCCAAAAACCAAAACTTTCTTATCTTTTGTTCTAAAAATACGGGACTGGTCCCAGAATGTTAAAGAGCACGGAAATTAAACTATTTCGTAAGTCTTAGCAAGAGTACATAATAGATAAGAGTGTGACAGCTGGCAGGTTCTCTGTTATCAGCTGCAGGTACATGCTACGTTCGCTAACGGCTGACCCCCCAAATGTATATGCTCACTTCAAAGAGATTAGAACGCTATCTTTGCGTGTTAAAGCTCGCAACAGACGCACTGAGTAGTTGTGTTTTCGAGCTTCAGCATGCAAGCGTAGCGGCCAAATTTGTTTGAAGTGAGCATACACATTTGTGGGGGGGGGGGGGTCAGCTGTTAGCGTGCAGAGCATGTACCTGCAGCTGATAACAGAGAACCTGTCTGCTGTCACACTCTTATATATGATGTACTCTTGGTCTTAGCCAATTACGTAAAGGATTAAAGCCGTATGAATCAAAAATACCCGAAAGGAAACCAGCACCTTAAAATGATGTGCATATTTCTTCTCTACGTGGTTTCTATCAAAAGTTACAGATGAGTTTACATATGGTTGATTTACGTTGACCGTTTGCACAAGCAATGTAAGATCATTTTATACCAAAATTAAACTAATTGGATTTTAGAGGTTGTCCTTGTGTTACTTATGTGTATTATTTAACAAAAAAACACTGCAGCTGATTGAAAGCATAGCGAATTCCTAAAACCAAAGCAAACAATGAAAAGTTGTGAATTTTGTTCTTGATTTTCTAGTCCCTGCTTCAACCAAACTTGACCAAATTTTCCAGGTATGTTTTATATCTGCATGCGCTCAGGCCATTTTCTTTGTTTTTGAAAAAATGCAGAAGTGGGCAAGATATAGAATTTACAATATCTCAAAATAAGCTAAAAAATCGAAAATGCACTTTTACGAAAAACTAAAAAACGGCCTGGGCGTATAAATCAATAAAGCTTGCAAGGAAAATTTCAAACAAATTCACAAAGGAATGAAGGAGATACTTAAATTCAAAGCTTTTAATACATTTCCTCTTGTGTAGACAGCAAGCCAGCCTCCGCAGCGAAGTAGCCAAACTCATTTGATGCAAAACATGATAAAGAACAAACATGCCAAATTTCAAGGCGATTGATTCGCCAATTATTCATCTGGCGACAATCGCGAAAATTCAGCGATTATTGCAGAAATTGTAGATGAAAGGTGGAAGTTGTAAGGTGAAATTGTAGCGTCCCCGCAAACAATCTTGGATTGTTTCAGTATAAACTAGGCCACTCTACTTTAATAATGCATACAACTAGCTAATTGGTAAGAATGGGTTGTAGCGGCATTTTTCCTTAGGAGGACGGGTTTTTCCAGTATGCAACTGTTCTTTGTCCAAGTAAACAATTTCATGCAACAATAATTGAACAAAATAGTAATGTGAGTGTATGTGGAACTAGAAAGAAACACAGCTCAAATTTATCGAAAAGGAAATTTTCTGATTCTCAAGTCTTAGAAAGATGAGTAGAGGTTTTTACCTATTTGACAGACTACATAAGCACAAAATATTGAAATTAATGATATATTGCACCATATATTTTGAGATGTTTTAGCAGCATGTGCTAATGCAGTCCGGCCAGAGCCTCGTCAGCGAAATCCGAATATACCACGAGATGACGAGAAGGTGGGGTTGACTTGATTCGCAAAGTTTTCTCTTTACGACCACGGTTTGTGGCCAGGAGTTCGGAATCTGCACCTACCAGATAACCACGAACTCCCTCCGTTCTCCTTTACAGTTTTTACATATACAGTCACAATACTAATGCAGGATACAGAAGAACACTATTGTTGTCGTAGATAGACATAAGTTCAATGATGGTTCGATGCTTATAAGTAAAGTAGTGCGCCCGCCAAAACTGAGTATGCCATTATAGCGAGAAGACGTAGGTTAAGGGGGGGGGGGCTACGAATTTAAATAAAAGTTCGATGTTGGAAAAGCTAGCTAGTCTTTTGCCACATAATAGTATTAGGTTTAGTGTAAAATAGTTTAAAGTTTGAAAGAATTCCATGCAGCGTAGCATCCTGTGGAGCCATCAGAAGTTGGTTTTGTCGGTCCAAAGCTCGACATGACACGTACCCATAGGTCTTTTCGGTGGAGGTTAACTAACGTCTAATGAGCTGTGGTTTACCAAATGAACCCAACTTTGCTCCAATTAACACTCCAAGTATCTGTCTTAACTATGTAAAAAATGAGTGATTTCATTGCTGCCTGCGTTCGCAGTGCTAGATTACATTATCGATATTGTCGCTGTTATTTGGTGCCATTTCGTAGACGTGAACCAATTACTCCAAATTACTGTGGCAGAATCGGCTAAAACTTTTCGCATTACAGGCCAGTGAGTGTACCAAGATGTGCAGAAAGCTAGGTCACTTAAAACCTCGCTTTAATGTTTAGAAATGCTGATTTCTCGAAGTATGGATAGCGATCGCTCCAAAAACCTCTAAGACAGTTGTGAGCGCATACTAGACGAAGGAAGCGTTATATCGAAAAACGGATTTCATATTCGGATTCAGCAAGTATAAGCCTATAAGCACCTTTTCGGCAAAATCGGAGACTAAATTTTTTACCGAATTTATACTGCGCTTAGATAGATTTTCAGGCCTAAAAATAAGGGTTATTTCTTAACAAAAAGTTTGCTAGCACACTAACCAGAAAACCTAAGCCCTCGAAACTTACAGACAGTTTGCCCCTAGAGCCTAATATTTGGTAAAAAGCTGGGGTAGGCTAGGGCCTGTCAATTTTATTGGATCGAAAACGGCGCACGGTCACATTGCAACTTTTTTTCCAAATTTCAAACTTTGAGCTGTTATAGCTGAAGAAGGAAGAAACGCTCGAAAGCCGGAATACTTTTAATATTTAGCACTAGTAACAATTAACATTTATTGCTAAAAGTTTCAGAATTGGTCAAACCGTTAATCCACCAGAGCTGAAAAAACCTTTTTGAACAATCCCATTTTTCGCACCAAAATTTGTACTTTGGCCTGCCCTGCCAAAAACAGTGTAGGTGAGATATATTATTGCCCACCTTAAACCTTTTTCCTTTGATATGTTGGCTAACGTTAGGGGGAAAAAGTAACTCTCTCCAACGATGTCGTGATAACCCGTTCGTAGCCCCCCCTTAAGCACATAAACACCAAATCAACGGATTAGTTTTTTCTGACCACTGTTTGGAATAACACAATGTGACGACTAAGTTTGACAAATTTCCTGGTGCCACATCCAACAATATTTTTTGAAAAGACAGTCAACTGATTGCTTCGTGTTGTGAGCTGTAGTAGTGCACGCAAAATTGGATGGAATTTGTGTTAATCATTTTACACAGTCTCGTTATAATGACACTCAAAATAATTTGATAAACTCCACTGAATAAGTAAGAAATGGATACTGCTACAATTTCGGGTTAGAAAATCTACTTGCGTATGTTCAAGCAAATAAATTTAAAATCAGAAATGAAATGTTTGAAACGTCACATAAGTAAGCAAAGGATTAGCCCATATCTCCCAGTTTTTGTGCAGACTTACTACAAGACATCACTCATTATTAAGTCTCAAAATGTGAATGTTTAAACAAAGTTAGCTAAAAATTTTCAAATTTTGTTCATTAATCTGACACTTTATCTCAATGAGTAGTGATGTAGTAGTTTGAAATAAAAAACACACTTCCTTCGAAAGTCTAGCGAAATAATCAAGCATACACAGAGCCATGTTCGTGTCCATGCAAGACTGAACTGGATCAGAAACAGTCTAGCACAGATCAACACATACTATATAATGTAATACACACATACACATGCATACATCATACATACAGTACACATTTACAGTAGAGGTTGAGAAACTATTTGAAGCATGTGTTTATAATAATTATTAACATTGCATTTCAAGAATCTCAATTTTAAGATCGCTGAAATCATATACAGATCAACTTAACGCATTGAACACTGCTATAGGTAGAAGTATGAAGGCTATTTACCAAATTTCTGAAAGAGCAATATCCACAAATGAAACTGGCATATCTTCGAGCACAGTACTCATTAGACATAGAATTTCTGCAGTTGGAAACTTAAAAGCTGAACTGTACCAGTATCAGCCTTCAAGTCTGCAGTCGCACTTAAATCAACGACCAAGAACACATACAAACATTAAAACACAAGATTCAAGAAAACAGAGGATATACAAAGCATAGAACATAGTACAAGAATAACAAAATCGAATACAAGCATAGAGAACATAAAGAACATGAACAGAACAATGATTTCGTTTTCGTTGTTTTTTGGTTTTTTCTTTTTTCATTTTTCATTTTTTATTTTTTAACGCATATATACATGCATACATACATACATACATATATATATATATATATATATATATATATATATATATATATATATATAATACAAAGTCAGAACCAATACCAATTGAGGATGGACACTTCGATTGGACACTGTGGACACTTTCACACCTTATCGTAATAGATAAACACACTTTGATATATCGTATACGATTCCAATTACGTTGAAATGTAAACATAGCATCAATCATTTCTACGATTTGTTTTCTCATCTATGTTAAAAATGTGAACGCAAAGCATGATATTAGAATAAGCGTTTTGCTAGAAACTGTCACTTTCATTTAAAAATATATGCTCAGTCCGCAGACAGTCCATTTATGACAGTCCATTCCAGTCAGTTGACCAACATTTATGAAGTAATAAACAGGTTTTGACTAGGCCTACATTACATTCAAACAAACCAGTAAAGCATCAAATCTCAAACGAAAATAGTTAAAGAAGTTAGAGTTGCAATTAGGTTCAGTCAAAACCATAGTAGTATTGTAGAGCCTAGTCAGTCACATCAGTAAGAAATACAAAAAACCAATAACTATGTTTAATCAATACCAAGTTCTTGGGCTAGACGACGGCTAGGGATCTCAGCACTACAGTTTCCTGTGAGCTCTGAGGCAATCAGCAAGCGGATGCCACAGCTAATGTTTGGGAAGTGTTCACACGAAAAAACCACATCTCCGTTTAAATGGTTCAACAATCGTGAGATGACAGATGACTGTTGCGAGAAGCGGTAATAGTTGCCGACAAGGAACATGCCTAGTCGATGTCTTGTAATGGCAACTGTGGTGTGACGAACATCTGCCAACGGTCCTGCTTTCGTGTTTGGACAGCATAGAATGTCATCAAAGGTTGACTCAGTTAGAGCCCGGATAGTGAAGGCGAACGTCTGGCCCTGTGCTGACGGTTCAGATTCAATGCAAACCCAATTTGGCACCCGTCCAAATCGTTCCACGACTGCATATCTGATAATTCTGGGGCCTATTTCATAAAACTACATTGTGTACATTACATTCAGTACACTACAATGT
This sequence comes from Trissonchulus latispiculum, assembly GCA_030248195.1. Lineage (NCBI taxonomy): Eukaryota > Metazoa > Nematoda > Enoplea > Enoplida > Ironidae > Trissonchulus > Trissonchulus latispiculum. Next base: position 90,857 of record JASAND010027809.1, read on the forward strand.
AGCTTTTTTTACATTAGGTACATTTTTCTGTTTCATAAAACAAATGTAGATTTTACAATGTAATGTAGTTACATTACATTTGGTTCCTTTGAAGTTTCTTGTTGGAAAGCCCTTTTCTACATTGTAGTTATGGAAATGTACAATGTAGGTACATTGTTACATTAAATTTGCCAGCTTAGAAAATTGAAAATATGTTAACTGTAATTAATTAGTTGATCGAATTAGCAAAAATATTTGTTCGTAACTTCTTATTGCTTTGTTTGACCATCTGCTAATTTTTTCTAGATTTGTAGCAAAGTAAAAATTTTAAATTTTAGTTTTGCAGTAACGCAGACAACTCGTCACTATAGTTAAATACCTTTTATATAATTTTTGTTAGAAAATACTTCTCTACTCCTTCATTTTTTCTATTTAGAATGGCAAAAATCTAAGAGTTACAGCGGTCTTCTCTTGACCACAGTAGCAAATGTAGCTACATTGTAGATTACATTGTACTGCAAATAGTTTTATGAAATCGACTCAATTTTGTTACAATGTAGCTACATTGTAGGTCCTATGTTTTCAATACAGAAACAACTACAATGTAATGTAAGTTACATTGTAATGTACCCAGTTACACTGTAGTTACATTACAATGTACAATATTTTATGAAACCGAAAACTACAATAAATGTAGAAATGTAGCTACATTGTAGCAAATGTAAGTTTTATGAAATAGGCCCCTGATAGCTTTTCGGTGCAAACTGATGACGCCCACTGTGAACTCCATATACTTGGACATTTTCCGATTGGAAACCTTCTTTAACTGTGTGAGCATCTCCACAATTACTCGGGCTTCCTCTACGTTTACGCAAGAGTAGCCTTCAATGGGAATTTGAAGGCCTTCGCAATATGCAAAACAGATCGTGCCATGACTAGAGTTGTGCCGTTAAGAAATTTCCCGGGCCGGGCCCGGGCCTGTTCAACCGACCGGGCCGGGCCTCAGGCCGTATTAACAATTATAATTTTGTCGACGTATTTTAATTGCTGTTACTAAATGTAATAAAAAATTGATTTCGCAGCATTTTGGGTTCGAATGAAGGGTGGGAGGGGGTAACATAATGATCTTCCATGGATTTTGGCAAAACATGGCCTTGGCCTTAAGAACCGTTCGTGCATGGAATCTCAGGCTTTTGTATCGATTCGTGTTTAGTCGGATTTGATTTTGGGTAATTGTGTGAGTTAAACGCACAACCTAAAACAAAATTCAAAGCTTCCAGGTTAGTGTTTTGAATTTGAATTAAAATTTGAAAGGTTGAATAAATTATGAAATGTTCGATTGAAAAATATGTCTTATCACCAGTCAGCTGTGCCAACATCCTTTCTGACAAAGCATCAACTTCACGGACAGAGTTTCCAAATTTTCGCCGATGTGCAGGCTAGGAGCCAGTGCCAGATGTAGCAAATGAGCCTATCTGCCGTAATGCTGCAACTGCATTTCTATATTTGCATTTGCAGTCCGCAAATGATACAACCATTCTTCGTGGTCATGATAGCCTGCTTTTCTCACAAAGCATTTGTCTTCCGTCAAGATACTTACCAACAGTACTGATGCTGGCTATGTGGCACTCCGTAACCACTCCAGTCGATTTAGCAACAGTTTCATCAATCAGAATATACGCCAGCCCGCCAGTTCTTGATGTTCATTGTCATCGTCGGACCGTAGACTTCTTTCTGCAAACACCTGCACTAATTGGCTGGCTGGCTCAGGGTAAGGATAGAGAATGTAGGATTCCTGCTGACTCGCTGACCAGGAAGCAACAGGTAGGAATTAGAGCAGTCTCCTGAATTAAATCCGTAGGATATCAACGACAGATGTTTAGGTTCTGCAGATCCAGCATCTTATCCAGGCATTCGTCTTTCTGGCTACATTTCAAGCCGCCACGTTACAATAAGTAGAAGTTGCCAACTTCTGCTAGGCGGTTGCAATGTCTCTTCAGTTTGGACACATAGCTGTCTCCAACAACAGCAAACTTCCGTTGCAACAAACTCATCTTCCAAGACGATTTCTTTTGATCATATAAACAATAATTACAGTAATAAACTGTAATCAATTTCCATATAATCTCCTAAACAACAACAATTAACACGGTATTACCATAAATTTGCGCGTTTAAAAAATTCAATTGAAAACTCAAGAACAACCTGCACAAAATGTTAAAAAGAATTAAAATCAAAAATGCATTAAACAGATTTTTCCAAAAAGGAAAAGAACGCTCTAAATAAAAAGCAATACTTAGCTTCGATAAAGCAAACTGAAGAAAATTATCCTTTTTGTTTTACTTAGCTTCGATAAAATAAACTGAAGAAGATTTTTTCCGTTTGTTCTTTAAATTTTCTATAAGTTTAAGATATTTAAGCCTATTTTTTAAATGTTGAAATAACTTATACATATTCCACAGGTGCTTCTTGGTGTCTTCAATTCAAGTAGTAGTGGCGGCCACACCACACAGAACGTAGTGGAATAAATGTTTGCGGATTCAAGCATCGAATCTGGGCCATAGCAATTTCGTTGGCGTCGTATTGGTGCTTGCAGTGGCAGCGTTCACCATACTGAGCACCGCAATGATTAGCGGCAGGCTGACGACGCGGTCTTCTTGGCTGTTCAGGTGATCGCGTAAACAAATCACACAACAGCATCACCAGACATCTGCCATTCGAGTTCGTAGTCTGATGGATGTCGTTCGCTTTGCGCAATCTAGCACCCAGCTGCCGCAGTTCAACTAGCACGCCATTCAAATCAGACTCCAAGTCATCATTGGAAATGTCCAACAGTCGTCATCGGTAGGGGCTGCCCTTGTTCCAGCTGTTTCAATACAGCCGCAGTGGCATTTTTTCGCTTGATAGTGTCATTGTTGCGACTGCCAGTTATTGAATGAGCTGACTCCACATAAGCAACAACGGCCTCACACAGTGTGTTGAGGAATTTTCCAGCAGCCACGCAATTCTGGCTAGTGTTCAGAGAAAACTTCAACCGATCAAACGAGTATCTGTCCAGTGTGGTGGTTAGCTCGTTGATAGCTGCGAACTCCACCTTGATATTCCCACTGTCAGGCTGCGAGAAGGTTCCAGGCTAAATTCAATGGCCGTTTCATAGCCTGAAGGCATGGTTCCGCGCACGATCAGCTTCTCAGGAACCTTCCATGACAGGTCCAATGTTAGTTCAGCCATATTCGGAATCTTCTGAATGGTCATTTCAGTTGATGACATCTCTAAAATCACATGGGGCAGTGCAGACAAGCGAAGATTGCTACAGGCATAGAAAGCGGCATCCTACAGCAGCCAACCGCCAACATTCGCAGCAGTGATCACGGTATCCGTAGAACCCTCTAGAGGACGCTGCTAAAACGCAAACGGTAGCAGGGTTCTTGGATCGAAATTGCTTTCACTAACAGCCACTGTGATACCAAACTTTAGGATTGTCGCCTTAACATTTGAGGTCATAGAGTTGCCACTGCTGATTTGAATCAACTTAAAATTGGCAAAAGTGCTATGGCATTTCAAACGAGCTCTTAAGGTCGCACTTCCCTTACATTCAGTCCACTTTGGAAAGCTATAACTTACTCAATATTGGTAGCTATGAATTGAGCGACATATCAAAATGAAGCTCTATATCTTCTGCGTCGTTTGGTATGATAGAACCGTGTCTACCTAGTTTGGATTTTTCGCAAACGTAAAAAACGCGGCCACAATTTTTGACCAAAATGTTTTCTGAAAAAATTTTAAGCAACAAGAAAATGGTAGTATCCAATGTGTTTAAGAGATAATTTGCCAGAGACGGTTTTTGATTTTGCCAAAATATCATTTCAGTATGCAGAAATTGAGCATTTGCTGAAAATTTGGCATTTTATCAAACTTTGAAAAATCATTGCTCTTGATTGGAGGCTGATGAAGAAAAAACAAAAAACCGCCCCGGGCAAATTGTCCAAACATACTGTGTGCAAAATATCTTTTGGATCCACCCATTGGTTGTGGAGCAATCTTCGGTCAAAAAATTTTGGCCGCAATTTGACGAAATCAGTTATTCGACCAGAACTTTTTAGACTCATTCAGTGTACAGGGCTCTAATTAACCTAATTTGTGCCTCTTTCGAAGCTCTTTCATTTGAGTATAAACTTGTCTACGCTTGTAGTGTACACTGACTCCAATTCGACAAAACCTGTTTTCAGCAAGATCGTGTCAAAAATAACCAATTTTCTAGCAAAAATTGATCAAAAATTCACTGCTCAAAAGCAATAAGAGCTAGAGACTTATGTCTAAAAGCAAAGTTGTAGAGTACATAATAAGCTTTAAAATGATTATAGTCGCTGGGAATAATTTTCTACATATAGTTCTAGAACTTAAAATTTCTGTTTCTCACTGTACATGTACGTTATGAAGCTGGCGTTTTTGCAGGGCGTTTATTATCATTCCCGATGTATTTTCTAAAAATTTGAATGAAATCGGGCAATAATTGCACTTTCTGCAACTATATCTGCACGTAAGGGGAGCACAACCTTAAATAGTGGGAGAGTGACAGGATTTCAGAACTGCTGTCTGACTAATAGACGCCTGTTCCGCCTTCTTCGTCGCCACTGTTTCAGTGTCGTCTCCGTTGGACTCTAGTGCATCGTCTTCGTCAATCGCTGCAGACAACCCAGTTCTCTTGGCAGCGTAGGAATCACAATTGTACTTGAAGAAGGCGTCAGCTCCAGTACCTACAGATAGCAGTCCACGCTTGCTTATGTTGGCAACAGCTGCACGATATCCGTAACAGTCTGTTGCCACAAAGCAAACTGGGACAATCTATGATTCGCTGACATTGAATGTAGAAAGGCGGCCGGGAAGTTCGTCCCAACTCCGCTTTACAGTCAGGTTGATGCTGCAGACAATCTCCAGGTACAGGACAAAGCCACCAATTTTCTCCACAGAAACTTTCAGAGGAATATGGAAGATGGTGTTTGGCTGAACTCGAATTTGGCTTGGATTACAGTTACCGACCGGCCGAGCATAGTTCACAGTGGCCAATCGATGCGGACTGATTTGCCAGGAGGCCATGACTTCACAATTGATGTTGTACATGTCCTGGATTTCAGGAAGGATTCGGATCATGGCAGGCATACTTGGGGTTAAAGACACTTGAGGCTGACCACTGTTGATATGCATGAAATATCTTATTCCCCGCAGTCCCAGGTAAGAAAACAGTTCACATGCTTTCAGTTCAGGGCAGTCTGGGATCATGGGTTCTGATTATTGAGGCTTGTTAGGCAAAGCTATGCGGAGCTGTCCCATGACATCACTCTTTTCCTGTTCATTGTCACCTAAATGATACAGTCGATTTCCCTTTTTCAACACTAACTGATTATCACCAGTCAGCTGTGCCGACATCCTTTCTGTCAAAGCATCAACTTCACGGACAGAGGTTTCCGGTTTTCAAATCTCCGTCGATGTGCAGGCAGGAGCCAGTGTCAGATGTAACAAATGAGAATAGCTGCCGTAATGCTGCAACTGCATTTCTATATTGCATTTGATGTACAGTCCGCAAATTATACAAATTCTTTACGCATTCTTCGTGGTCAAGATAACCTGCTTTTCTTACAAAGCATATGTATTCCGTCAAGATATTTACCAACAGTACTGATGCTGGCTATATGGCACTCCGTAACCACCTGTCGGTTTAGGTTTAGGTTTAGGTTTAGGTAGGTTTAGTTGATCACATCAGGGTGAGCACACCGCTGTTGTTTGTTGACGAATACAGGCGGGACCAACCAAATGTTTTCAATTGCTGGACTCACCGTAAATGCGTAAAGTCAGGCAGCAATACGAAGGCAGCATTATAGAGCTCCATAGCAATGGACCCGAGGACAGCAGTATCAATGCAGTCATTGACGCCGATGACCATCACAATACCTGCAACAAGAGAACATTCATGAATACAATTAACAATTTGTAATGTAGCATAATGTAGGAATGCTCAAAGCGGTCCCACTTTGACATTTGAAATTCATATACTACCAGGTTCGAATCCAATTATTAAACGTTGCAGGAACGCAGGCAGCCCGTCATACAACAGTCTAACCAAACATCGTTGGCACATAAATAACCTCCACTATTTTGCCAAGAAAATAAGGACAGCGTGTGGATACAAAATAAGACACAGTCTACAAGGCGCCTACATAGCTACCTATATGGCTCAAGTATTCATCCAAGGTCATAATCCTGTTTCTATAGCTCTTTCTATACCTTGATCAACCGTCACACTCACACTCACTGGAGATTTCTCCAGTTCAAAATTTCTTCTCAAAACACCAAATAACGTTTTCTATGCCAGATACTTCATACACTGATTCCTCACTAAAATAAAGTACATATTCCACAAGTGCTTCTTGGTGTCTTCAATTCAAGTACTGCAAAGGCGCACTTTGGACATCTGTAAAGTTTTCCTTCACCAGACAGATTACACTAATAAAGTGCAGTGTAAACTGTTGGGTGGAGTCGGCAATGAGCGAAAAGGGATGGTCGATAAGGGGATAATTTATGATATTGTTGGGACTGGACCCTTTTTCTTCACAATCTCCCAAATCATCTTCTGTTTTTACTAGGGGGAGGGGGGACGTGAGGGATGGACCCCCCACTTTTTCTGTTCCCCCACTCGACTCCTCCCCCCCTCGACTCCTTCCCCCCTCCCCAATCGACACCACACCACTTTTTTTGGGCCCCCCCACTCACCATAGGTGCCCAGAAAATCCAAAATTTTAAGAATTTTTGGTTTTGGTCGTCTCAAACATTTTCAGGCTTCACCAGGATTTTTTGGTCAAAAATCGTCTATTCTGGTGCTGAAACTCGAGTTTTGAGTACTTTTTGGCATAGAAAACGTTATTTAGTGTTTGAAAGAAATTTTTGAGACTGGAGAAATCCAGTAGTCAATGAGTAATGACAGTTGATCAAGGTATAGAAGGCTATGGAAACGGGATTATGACCTTGGATGAATACTTGAGCCATATGGGCTGGCTATGTAGGCGCCTTTAATAGACTGTGTCTTATTTTGTATCCACACATGTCCTTGACACTGGCAATAAAATAGTGGAGGTGCTATGCCAGCGATGTTTGGTTAGTGGCTGCTGCTGTTGAGCTTACTGCGATTTCCTGCAACATGGTGGATTCGAACCTGGTAGTGAATTTCAAATGTCAAGATGGGATTTTGCTTTTGAGCATTCTGTCAATAACTACATTACAAGTGATTGGTGTATTCATGAATGTTCTCTTCGAACATTGTGATCATCGACGTCAATGACATTGATACTGCTGTCCTCGGGTACTATGGAGCGCCTTCATGCTATGACTACATTTACGGTGAGTCCAGCAGTGAAAAACATTTGGTCCCGCCTGTATTCGTCCGGCAAACAACAACGTGGTGATGTGATCAACTAAAAACCTACTAAACAAACTTCAAATAAACCGACAGATGGTGGAGTGCCATATAATATCTTGACGGAATACATACATGCTTTGTAAGAAAACGGAATTATGCTGAAGAATGCGTAAAGAACTGTACTTGGGACACCAAATGCACAGTATAAAATGCAGTTGCAGCAGCACATTGCAGCAGCTGATATATTTATTACATCTGACAACCTTGCCGTGGAACTGAAAACCGGAAACTTCTGTCTGACAGAGAGATGTCGGCACTGGCGATAATCGGTTAGTGTTGAAAAAGGGAATCGACTGTATCATTTAGGTGACAGTGAACAGGAAGAGTGGGACAGCTCCACTTTTGCCTAAGCAGGACCCATATCAGAAGCATGTGGTGCTTACCTGGGACTGCAGGGAATGCTTCATGCATATCAGTGTCTTTAACTAGTACCAACACTGCCTTGAATTTCCTGAAGCCAGGATATTGCAGCATCGATTGCAAGTCGCCAGCCTCGCTGAGCAAATCGATCGCATCAGTGGCCACTGTGAACTATCTCGGTCGGTAACTTGCGGTAGAATTCGAGTTCAGCAAAGCATCTTCCATATTCCTCTGAAAGAGATTTCTGTGGAGAAAATTGGTGGCTTTGTCCTGTACTGGAGATTACATCTGCAGCATCAACACGACTGTAAGCAGTTGGACAACTTCCATTATGCATTCAATGTCATAGATTGTCCCAGTTTGCTGTGGCAGCAGACTTGATCGTGCAGCTATTGCCAACATAAGCAAACGTGGACACATCTGGAAGTACTAAACATACTGTGTTCACGCTGCCAGAATTCAATGCAGCAGTTGACGGGGCAATGCACTAGAGTCCAACGAGACGACACTGAAACAGTGGCGGACGGGGCAGGCGTGCGGACGAGCAGTGGGGAATCCTGTCGCACCTCCCATATTGGGTTGTATACACCCGATGCGAGATATAGTTGCAGAAGTGCAATTATTGCCCGATTTCATTCAAATTTTAAAATACATCGGGGTAATAAACGCCCTGCAAAAACGCCAGCTTCACATGGCAGTACATGTACAGTGAGAAGCAGAGACAGGATTCTAGAGCTGCTGTAGCAAATATTCCCAGCGACTATAATCATTTTAAAGCTTATTATGTACTCTACAACTTTGCTTTTAGACATAAAGTCTCTAGCTCTTATTGCTTTGAGCAGTGAAATTTTGATCAATTTTTGCTAGAAATTTGGTTATTTTGATTTTGATCTTGCTGAAAATTTTGTCGAATTGGAGTCAGTGTACTACAAGCGTAGACAAGTTTATACTCAAATGAAAAATTTCGAAAGAGGCTACAAAATTGGAACGAAATTGAGCCCTGTACACACTGAATGAGTCTAAAAAAAAGTTCTGGTCAAAATTAACTGATTTCGTCAAATTGTTAAATTTTGACCGAAGATTGCTCCACAACCAATGGAGTAGTAAAAGGTATTTTGTACGCACAGTATGTTTGGACAATTTGCCCGAGCAGTTTTTTTGTTTTTTCTTCATCAGCCTTCAAATCAAGAGCAATGATTTTCAAAGTTTGATAAAATGTTTTCAAATTTTTTCAGTACTCAATTTCCATGCTGAAATGATATTTTGGCAAAAAACCGTCTCTGGCAAATATCTCTTAAACTTGCATTGGATACTACCATTTTCTTGTTGCTTAAAATTTTTCGAAAAACATTTTGGTCAAAAATTGTGGTACCCCACGTTTGCGAAAAATCAAACTAGGCGAGATTTTATCATACCAAACGACACCAGAAATTATAGAGCTTCATTTTGATATGTCGCTCTCAATTCGTAATACCAATATTGAAATGAGATAGCTTCAAAGTGGGCCTAGATGCAGAAATTGCGACCAAGAGCTTCGTTTGGAGCACTTTGCCAAATTTTATTGATTCAAATCAGTGAGCGGCTCTGTGACTTCGAATGTTGGGGGGGGGGGGGGGGGGGGGGGGGGGGGGGGGGGGGGGGGGGGGGGGGGGGGGCCTAATTTGTCGGCAATTCTGATAAAATTTGCTACCAAAATGCGTTATAATGACGTCTCGAAGTTCTGGGTCTCGTAGATCCTGCTGCGAAATCTTGTTGTGCGATGCTCTAAGATGCTCCAACATAGCGGCGTCTTTAAAGCGTGCTGCGCGCTACGTAGCTGTTTTAGAGATGTCAATCAACTGAATGACCATTCAAGATTCAATATGGCTGAACTTGGACGATAAATGGAGGTTCTGAGAATGCGCGGGACCACAATGCCTTCGAACATGAAGCGGCCGTGGGCCCAGCCTGGAACAGTGGGAATATGGGTGGAGAGTTCGCTGTCAAGCAACTACCACGCTGGACAGACTCTCGTTTGATCGGTTGAAGTTTCTCTGAACGCGATGCGTGGCGCTCCTCAACACACTGAACCGTTATGTGGAGTCAACTCATTCGGCAACATTTTTGGTACAACACAATGACACTATCCAACGAAAAATGCCACTGCAACTGTATAACAGCTGGAACAGAGGCAGCTTGCCGATGACGACTGTGGTGACTTGGAGTCTAGCCGTGCTACGAGACTGCGGCAGCAAGTGTGCTTGTGCACCAAGACGATCCATCGGACTACGAGACTCGAATGGCGAGACGTCTTGGTGATGCTGTTGGTGTTTACGCGATCACCTGGACAGCCAAGAAAGTCAGCCGCCCCGTATCATGCGGTGCTCAATATGGTAGACGCTGCCGCTGCAAGCACCAATACGACGCCAACCTTTATGGTTGGGTTCGATAGCTGAATCCGCAAACATTTATTCCACCCGTTCTGTGTGGTGTGTCTGCCTGCAATTGAGAGAACACCAAGAAGCGCACCTGTGGGATATGTAAATTCTTCAACATTTAAAAAAATAGGCTAAATATCTTAAACTTATAAGAAAATTTAAAGAACAAACGGGAAAAAATGTTCTTCAGTTTATTTTTATCGAAGCTAAGTAAAACAAAAAGGGCCAATTTTCTTCAGTTTGCTTTATCGAAAACTAAGTATTGCTTTTTGACGTTCTTTCACTTTTTTGGAAAAACCTGTTTAATGCATTTTGATTTTATTGCAACACAATACGAGACGTCTTTGAGTTTTCAATTGAATTTTTAAACGCGCAAATTTATTAATACCGTGTTAATTGTTATTTGTTTAGAATTATATGGGTGATTACAGTTTATTACTGTAATTATTGTTTATATGATCAAAAGAAAATCGTCTTTGGAAGATGAGTTTTTAACGGAAGTTTGCTGTTGGAGACGTACTGTGTCCAAGCTGTTGTGCGGCCGCCACAACGTTGGCAACTTCTACTTATTGTAACGTGGCGGCTTGAGAATGTAGCCAGAAGACGAATGCCTGAAAATTGCTGGATCTAGAACCTAGGCATCTTGATGGGTGATATCCTACGGATTTAATTCGGAAACCGCTCTGGTGACAACTCTGGTCGAGGAGTCGGCGAATCCTACATTCTCTATCCTTACCCTGGTTCAACCAGCCAATTAGTGCAGGTGTTTGCAGAAAAATGACGGTAATGAGCATCGAGAACTGGCGAACTGCTTTTTATTCTGATTGATGAGGCTGATCGACTGGATTGGTTACAACAGTGCCACTCAACCAGCATCAGTACTGTTGGTAAGTATCTTGACGGAAGATAAATGCTGTGAGAAAAAATTTGCATATCATGAATATGTAGAATGGTTGTATCATTTGCGGGATAAAAATGCAAATATAGAGATGCAGTTACTGGCATTACGACGGATAGGCTCATTTCCTCCATCTGGCGCGCGGCTCCCAGCCTGCATATCGTAAAAATTTTTGAAAGCTATAACCATGAAGTTGATGCTTTTGACATCAGGGATGTTGCTTTTGGCTTACTTTCAATCGAGCATTTCATACTTTATTCAAACGCTCAAATTTTAATTCAAATTCAAAACACTAACCTGGAAGCTTTGAATTTTTATTTTAGGTTGTGCGTTTGCCTTCCACACAATTGAACAAAATCAAATCCGGTAACTAAACACGAATCCGATAGAAAAAGCCTGAGATTCCATGCACGAAACGGTTCTTAAGGCCAGAGAAATGTTTTTGCCAAAATCCATGGAAGATCATTATGTTATTCCTCCACCCTTCATTCGAACCCAAAATGCTACTAGGAATCAATTTTTTATTACATTTAGTAACAGCAATTAAAAATACGTCGACACCAAAATTTAGTTGTTAATACGGCCTG
>JASAND010027813.1:0-17112 GCA_030248195.1 Trissonchulus latispiculum
GAAAGTTCTGATAGCCTTGTAGAACACCTCGGGTAATTGCTATGACAATTATTTGGTGTCAGCATACCCCCTTCACTCAAAAATGTATACGTTCTTAGCTGGCACTACCCTAACCGGAGCACCGACTTGGGTGAAGTGGCTGTAAAAAACTAGATTTAACTTCACTCAAGCTTGAGATTTCTCTTTTTTAACGCCTTCTGGAAAAGAATCGAATTAATTTTAACTCTACAATGCCCCTTTCTTGAAAAGGCCCTTGTCGATTCGGCTTTTTTCTAGATTAAACAGTTATAAGCTGGGGCTTTCCCATAAAGCCTCCCCCACATCTCCGAAGAAGCAAACTTTGACGGATTGAGTTGAAATTTGGTAGGGGTAAGTTTTCTGACCTGGCGATTTCAAAAATGCAAAAACTTTGAAATTTTAAAGCATTAAAAAATTAAAATTTAAGTTGGTGGGGGGACCAAGGGGAGAAAAAAAATTCTCTATCCATGTTTTTTCTGAAAACTTGCATACAGGGGTATTCTGCGCTCTGAGCACGAACCCGAAATCTCTTTTCGATTCAGGTTTTCGTTACCTCAGGGTAAGCAGCCGAATCGAAGAACGGATTTGAGATCCGTGCTCAGCGCCCCTGAAAACTTCGATATGCACAGTTTCAGTAACATTGGGACAAAATGTTTTTATTTCCTTGGTACCCTCTTACCAGGATTAAAATTTAATGTTTTTTAAATTTTTTTAAATTTTCTAATTCATCAGCCTGCAGTATGCCGGCATGCAAACGTTTAAAGTTATGGATCAAAAAATCAAAAATTGGAGCTGATAGACGAAACCGCAAAAACGTCATTTCATGTTCTCTGTCCGTGACCTTCGTCTCTCCATCACCCTCTTTTCCAACACAAATTTCGAGCACCACAACGGTTTTTCTCTCGTTCATAGACGATTAAAATGTTAACGATGAAAAATTTCGTTGACTTAACTCGTTGCCTTCAAATTTTAATCCTTGGTGCATTCGTTTTATCTGAGGTGTTGTTTTCTTTTTAAACGACTTCGTTTAATCATTAAAGAAAAATGGCCAAACATTTCACAAACAGTCCGCTGATGATTTAGGCTTCGCTTTTCTGCGGAGAACTTTTAGGTAAATGTTGAAATCAGAGAAACCAAAACGTAAGCAGCAACCCAAGAGTTTAGACTGGTGGGTGAGGTTTTAGACTGCAGATTAGCCGACTGGTGGTTCAATTCTCGCCTAAATATTTATCTTTTCATTTTTCACTTTTTTGTACAGCCACTTCACCCAGCCGGTACTCCACTTAGACCGTATGTATTTTTGAAGGAAGGGGGATGCTGACACTGAATAATTGCCATCGTAATTACCCGAGGCGTTCTACAAGACTATCAGGCCCTCCATTAATCCACCGTAATGGAGGTGCTGTGGTAGCCCCATCTGACGGGCAGCCACCCCTTGAAAGTCTAGGTAAATTGCCCTGGAGGGATTTGAAATAGGGTGCTAGAGCTTATTTTTTGCAAGCTCTAGACTTGACATGATCCTCCACTTCTAGCGCAGTAAGAAACCACGGCGCCATCAGAGGCTCATTTTTCATTCTTGATTTTCTACTTTCACAGTTGTCACTAAGTCAACTTTCAGTCATAGTCTGAAGTCTCTTTAAACTTTTGTTAAACTTTTGTTAAACTTATTTGACGACTTTGCAACAATCTGGGATCGCAAATTTCCGTGTTAACCTTTTCACTAATTAAATTAGCCTAAACAGAAGTAGTATACTTACACAGCTACCAAATTGTCCCCAATTACAAAAAAAGGAGAACCCTTTAAACGTTTTTGTTTTTGCAGATGCTCCGCGTAAAAGTTACATCACCCCAGAACATTAAGGTTAATGCGAAAGGTCAGTTTTAAAACACTCTGGAAAGACCGAATTTTCCAATTAAAAAACGGACTAAAAACAAAGCAGTTTGGCCACAGTTTTTGCGGTTTAAACAACAGCGTTGAAAACATTAGCCTGTTTTTGGTCATTAAATTTAACTCCGTCTTAACTTTAAATAGGATTTTTGAACTGATTTTAGCATGGGAAGAAGTACAATTCCACCAAACTATCACACACACACACACACTGAAATTAAACTTTTTGGACACAATTTTAAATTTAAATTTGACATTTGCCGAATCTGGTAGTTAACTCAGACCTTAATTTTATGGTACCAATTTGATGCCTTTTGCCCTGAAAACGGTCTCTGATTTAGGAAGTCATAAACTCATCTCCCAGTTTAGAAATACTATAAATTTTCATCGTTTTCAGCAGTTTTCAACAGCTCAGTTTCACACTAGCAATTTCTTTTGACGACAATTTCAGTCTCCAGGTGAGATTCAGTTTCCTTTTAGAGTTGCTATTTTAAAATTGTTTCAACTAAGTTTTTGATTTAAAGTCATCTTTTCGCGCTAGGGGCTAAAAGAGCTCAAAACTTCATTTCAACTCAATTGCCGGGGGTTATACGAGTCAAAACCCTTAAATTCTGCTTTAGATTTTGGCCCCTTCTTACTTAGTTCTAACCTTTTTCTTACTTTTCTTTTAAGTTTCTTACTTGGTTACTAAGGGCCCTCCCTTTCAACAGGTTTCATCTTAAGCTTACAAGTTTAGCTTGTTCTGAGCTAACGAAACACTGAATCGAAAAACGGACTTCAGATTTGTGTTTATAACTCCTATATGCAGAGTAATCGAAGACAAAACATTTTTGGGTTCCCCTAGGTGCCTACTTGCGAATCGATAAACCGAATTTCGCGAAATCAAAATTTTTGCAATTTTCGAACTCAGCGCGGTCGAAAACTTACCTATATATCAAATTTCAGCTCATTTTGTGAAGTTTTGCGGAATCTTGGCGTCGTGGGGCTTCCTGAAAAGATCCCAGAAATCCAGCACTAGATTTTAAACATATATCATTTAAAGTAAATTTGCACTAAATTAAAAATTTAAAATTTCAGGTTCACCATGTCGGATCCCGGATTGTTCAGAAATCCGGTGCCCAATTTTAAAAATTCAGGGTTTCAGCCAGTTTTTGTGAAAGATTTGGTTGAAACCGATCATCGAAAACCCAACTGAGAAAAATCAGCATTTTAATTTAAATCTTTAATTTTAAATTTCAGCTCCAGCATGACCGATCCAGGAATCGTTACCAGTCGATTTGTGATCATCATTGCCGTCGCGCTGAGCGGTTTTGTGATCACGTCTTGTCTAATTTTTGTCCCGATGGTTTTCCACCAGGCCTCTCAGCTTCAGGATGATATTATGGAGGAAATGTCAAAGTTTAAGGTACACTACTGAAAGTTACTGTAAGCCTAAAATTTATTTTAAAAAATTCGCTGTACCGGGAATCGAACCTTGGACCTCCCGTTGGGAAAACTGGAATGCTACCCCTCCGCTACGCAGCCGCGATGGAAGAGCACATAACTTCTATGTCGCTGGTAGAGACATGGAAATTCTTTCCTTTCAGCACTAGACATATTGAAAGAGTAGCATTTCAGCAGTTCTTCCTAAGGATAGATCGAACATCCGATGCTTGAACCCCACATGGACTTGGAATTTTGAGAATTACTTAGGGTCTCTTCAGGAAAGGGTCGAGTAGAGTAGTGGAGAGTAGAGTTAAAATGGAATCTGTTAACTCGTTTAGCTCTGCTCCAGCTTGACATTCTCTTTTTTAACTATTTCATGAAAAGGATCGAGTTAATTTTAACTCTACTCTACCCTTTCTTGAAACGGCCCTTGGATACAGTTTCTGTTGGGCAAAGTGTTTAGGTCATAGTTGAAAGATGTGAAGAAAAGTATCCAAACATTCAAAGTGTACAATCCAAATGATCAAAATTACATTGACTTGTACTTGAGAGCTGAGAACTGATAACCGGATAGCAAAACGTAGCTTACTACGCTGATTTCAGCCTTTAGGAGTTCACGTGAAACGCTCATATTTCACAGTTATGAACAACTGAGCATCAATTTCAATGTCATCAATTTCATCAATTTTATCCAACGTTTTTAAAATCTTTTTAGAGCAAAGCTGACAATCTTTGGGGCGAAATGATCCACATAACCAGTGACAGTCAAGATGTCGCCTTCAGATACAAAAGACAAAACTATGGCACAAATGGAAATGGAAACGGGGGGAACGGAAATGGCGGGAATGGAAATGGAG
This sequence comes from Trissonchulus latispiculum, assembly GCA_030248195.1. NCBI lineage: Eukaryota > Metazoa > Nematoda > Enoplea > Enoplida > Ironidae > Trissonchulus > Trissonchulus latispiculum. The sequence continues at coordinate 4,189 of JASAND010027813.1, forward strand.
GGGACGGTTGCCGTAAGTCGACTTGTTTTCTGAAAAAGTGCATTTAATTTGCAAAATGCAGTGTGTTCAATGAATCCCTCAGCAAGAGTACATAATAGATAAGAGTGTGACAGCAGGCAGGCTCTCTGTTATCAGCTGCAGGTACATGCTCTGCGCGCTAACGGCACTGTCGCCGCTACGTATATAATTTGTCTTAGAGATGAAGTGACAGGTATTTGAAACATATTTGGTCACCTTGACCTTCAGCTTGAAGTTAGTTTCACAGTAACTTCACAGCCCTGGCCTTTTCATTTCTGTTTCAGAATGCGATGCCTCAGCCGCGGGCAGCTGCCCACCTGGACCTCCGGGCGGACCAGGAATGCCCGGGCAGCCGGGGGAACCGGGCTCAGACGGAATGGACGGTAGAGATGGAAATCCTGGGCAGGGCGAGGAAGAGAGCGAAGACGGCGGCTGCCCGCCCTGCCCTGGTGGTGGACCAGGGCCCGATGGTCCACCCGGACCGTCAGGTTTGTGATATCAAGAGTACATAATACATAAGAGTGTGACAAGCGTTGCAGTGGATGTAGCATCTTTAGCCTTGACGAATGATTTCGTGAAGCCAACCTTGTATATGCGCTAGTTTCGTCAGACTATGGAGTTGGTAGAGTTTTGGTAGCATCATTGTCGTTGACGAATGATCTTGTGAAGCCAAGTTTTGTGAATACGTAACTGTTGACGACTATTTGAGGCATGGCTAATTTAGCTCTAATGCTGGTTTGCCTTAATAGTTTTGATTATGTGGATTTCAGAAACTTATTTTATTCTGTCTTTTAGGTCCACCAGGACCCAACGGTGAACCCGGGCCACCGGCTATGGACGGAATTCCGGGACCCCCAGGTCCACCCGGAAATCCGGGTCCACTGGGTCAGCCGGGCATGCCAGGAATGCCGGGAATGATGGGCACGCCAGGGCAACCTGGGGGTGGTGGAAAAGGAGAACCCGGCCCAAAAGGACCCCCAGGTCCCGGAGGTCCTGAGGGTCCCCCAGGAATGGACGCCTCGGAATTGGGTCCTGGGGGACCCGGCCCCGAAGGACCCGCGGGTGATGCCGGAAATCCGGGAATGGACGGGCCTCCGGGCGGAGACGGAATGCCCGGTCCACCCGGTCAACCCGGAAACGACGCCCAATACTGTCCCTGTCCCACCCGGAACGCCAAGAAAACCATTCGTGTTGTCCGTGTCAAAAGTGCCTAGAAATAAACATAGACTTTGGGGTGGTGAAATGATTATGCTTATATTTTATGTTTTGGTTTTTATGCAAATTAGTAAAGTATTAATGCCAAGTGAATTGCATGTAGATACAAGAAAATCGTTGATAAACTATAATTGTGGATGGAAAACAATGAATCATCTATACTTATATATCCGCTGTTTCATCAGCTGTTGATGAGGAATTTTTTAGGAAAGCGTAGAGTAGAGTAAAGTAGAGTTCAAGTTAACTGTTTAATGGGCTTGCCCCTTCTTAAGCTTAAATATCCCAGTGTCACACTCATTCAAATTTTCGACAATGACCAATCTTAACTTACAATAATTTCTTAATTTTCCTAAAGTATAATTTTACTACATAATTTGCACAGAAAACTTCTCTGTGTGCGTGTGAAAGAGCAACTTCCGTTTGTCTTTAGTGGTTGAGGCAGAAATTAAGAAAGAAATGTGAAGAAAAGTGTCCGGGGCGGAGATCGAAAGGCAAGATAGCTGTATTGCAGTCGAACGCTTTAACCGCTCGGCTACAGCTCCCAGGTAGGGTTTTTCAGATCTCCCAGTGCTAAAAATTGTAAAACGACCAATCAAGCTGAAATTTGGCTAGGGTATGTTTTCCACCACAGTTCAAATACCAAAAAATTTTTTGATTTCGCCAATTTCGAATTTTATCTATTCGCAAGGGGACCAAGGGGAACCGATAGGTTTTTCTTATATTTTACTGCAAAGTTCCACGCAGTGGTTTTCCTGGGTCCCTGAAAACGAATCTGAAGTCCGTTTTTAGATTCAACTTTTCGTTAGCCCAGTATGTGCTTACAACTTAAGCTTATAACATAAGCTTATATGAAGCTAATGAAAAGCAGAATCGAAAATCGGACTACAGATTCTTGTTCAGCGACCCAGAAAACCCCTGTATGCAACTTTTCAGCAAAATCAAAGGCAAAAGTTTTTTGGTTCCGCCTTGATTCCCTCTTGCAAATCGAAAAAATCGAAATTCGCGAAATCGAAAATTTTTTACTGTATTTGAACTGGTCGAAAACATATCTAAGCCAAATTTCAGCTCAATCGGTCAAGTTTTAAAATTTTAGTACTGGGGATAATCTGAAAAAAGACCCTCCATAGACCTATATCAGCTTGAACTTGACAGGACTTCCCCTTAAGAGTACCTACGTTTACAGGACCGGCCACGACACTAGGGTACAGGAAATTTTTAAAATATTTCAGGGTATGCTACTGTACTGACCTAGAACCACTGTCCCGCGTCTAACAAGATTTTGGTTATCTGCCCCAACTCGGTCATAAATCACCTTAGGTAAACCTTTCCCAATAGAAAAATATTAAAAGCAGTCACGAATTTGTTAACAAACCAAGCGGCCCAACGAAGTGATTACAATGAAACATTAGTTGAAACCTGAAGTTCTACACGACACACGACATTAGGAAATATTAGCATCAATGGTTACTTTGCATCGCAGACCGTAGGTTTTCCTTTCACACGTCTAATACTTAAGCACTTCGTTGCCTTATGTATTAACGCGACTTCGTAGTCCGTGAACGCTCAAAGAAGTGAATGTAGCACTGTAGCATGGCGTTTTGGCGATTTAAATACCATTGTAGCGGATTCACGCTCACAGACGCATGCAGACGCTTACATACGCAAGTCGACGCGCAGGTGTTGGGGCTAGAACTATGGCATAACCATAACGTTTTGCTTATTCTTAGGCATTTGATCAAACTTTGGGGTAAATGTTAAGGTGGGATTCCAGCTGAGGAACTTGAAGATGTCTTTTCAGAAGAAGTTTAATTTTCACTCTGTGGAACCCCTTTTACTTCCCGGATTCTTATTTTGTCGGCAAAAATGACAGGAATACGCCCAGTTCATTTAATGTGATTAGATCTGAATGACGTCCAACAAAAATTTGTAACAAAATTTACACTTCACCGACCTGGAGAAGTATTCCAGGTTTTCTTCCTGATCTCAACCTTTCACATGATAATCAATTTACCTTCACATTTTCATGTTTATTCAGTTTGCGGAAAGAAATTTCTGCGCCGTGTTTCGAAAAGGGTTACCTACCCGCTGTACTTGCAGAATTGTTTTTGCTAATGTTTTGTAATGTTTTTTAAATCTTTTGGCAACTTTAGTGTTGCTAAGTTTCTGAAGAGTTTAATATCGTGAGATTTGGAGTTGAAGAATGAAACTTTCGGTGTTTCTTGAACGAATACAATTTTGAGATGCTTGGTACATTTGCTAGGTATATACCGTATACAGGAATTTGCAGTCAATGCAGTGATCTAACAGTGCTTATATACATATAGGACATGATGATATATATATATGGTGCAGTTGACTTGCGGCTAGTGATGTTTCATTCACCGAAACTGAAGCTATTTTGGTCTACCACCTGAAACTGAAACTAAAGCTACTCAAACAATACTACCTCTGGCTAACCTCGCCAGAAAATTCCTACGGTGTATCTAAAGGCCGGAATTTGACCTCTAGCATCGAGAAATATTCTATGTTAAACCTACTAAATACAGAAAAATGTTAACAACAAGAATAAGGTCATAAATTAATCGCACAACTCTGGTTTACCTATCATATGCACCTAACGCAAACAGAGCATAACGCAAGCAAAACGTCGAGTCTAAAACGAGTCTAGAAATTGATACAGGGTTTTCAAGTACAAAAAATTTTACTATCTTTAATATTTAACTTTTACAGAAGCAAGGAAAGCAGCAAACCAAAATCAAAAAGCAAAGACCAAATTTTAGTAACTGCACTAAACATTAAATATGACAACTTATCGATGTCAGGAAAAGAAAACATAAATCATGTACGTGCTCACGATGAAAATGATAAATTAAAATGGCCTTTGTAGAAGCATACACGTAAAGATAAACTTTTGAGCCTGCAAAAATGACAAAATATTGCTGGAGTTTCGATGATCAAAACAAGGCAAAGCAAATGCTACACTAAATAATAATAGTGGTAAAGGAAACTAGTAATGATAAAAAAACAAATAATAAAGCTTACACGTCAGACAAACCCATCGTATTATTAAGGTACTTTTCGTGTTGTGACAAGATCATGATAGCATGTATCACTATATTAAGACTTCCCCATTGAATGAAGACGCCACGAACTTGTGACTGAAGTATTATTTTTGCAACAAGAAAACATCCGTATAATCGGAAAATAAAACAGATTACCCATGCGAAATGCCGTATACCTGCTTAACTGCGTCTTAAATTGCAATATTTGACAACATATAAAGCGTTTTGAATGGCTAAAAACTAATACTTAATCTAATTAAGCTATCCTTTATACTAAAGACTATAGCCTGGAAAGTAAATTTAGACTGTACCTTTGCAATGCGACAACAGCTACGCTCATTATTTAAGTTTAAAGAAAAGAAGATTTTAAAGAAAGATTCTTTTGAAAGAAAGAAAGATTCTTTCAAAATAAAGAAGGAGGAAAGAAAGTTAAGGTGAAGGTCAAGTGTAATTTAATCCCTCCCAGTTAACGCTGTTTGCGTTTGTTGCACACAATGTCAATGCTTAAAAGTGTCACCTGTCATTCAAACTTTTGACCTTTGCCTTAACTTTGGCATATTGCAAGAAGAAAGAAAGAAAATTTATTCTGAAAGAAAGAAAGAAAATTCATTTCCAAATATTCTTTCTTTTAAGTTAAATAAGAGCGTAGCTGTATAAAGCTGATACAAATAAACCTAATAATTAAATTTAAAATTAAATTAATCAATAAGAAAAAATAAATAGACTACAATTTTGATTCGTATCGTGGACTGCACCAATAAAACTTAGGAATAGCAGCAGAATAAGAGAAGGGGTTTCGAATTCAATAATCGGACTTAGCCTTCTGCTATTAAACAGCTATTCTTAAAGATTTTTGGTGCAGTACAAGGTTAGACTTGCTTTTTGTATTCCCCAGATACATCACTCCAAAATCAAGCATAAACGTGTTATCATTAGTTAAAGAATGTTATTGTAAAACATGTGTTTATATGCGTTGAACTAAAACGACACTGACTGGATGAATCTTAATATTAAGTTATAGATTTTTGAACTTTATTTTGCCCAATGCCAATGTCGCAAAATTAGAAGCTATTAAACAGTTGTTCAGGTTTAGTTAATCTTTTAAATGCCATTGTCTAAAAGTGTTGAAATAGATGCTAAGCATCCGGAAATCAAAATTTCAGATTTCAGAATTTCAGAAATTACAAATACCTTAAAATAGAAGAGAATAGAAGCATTTTCTTGTATTTAATTCTTTGACATTTTTAATTTTTTACAAAATTTTGCCTAGGAAGAATTTTAAAAAAGCAACACAGAAAGTGTTTAACCAATGTCCCAAAGAAAATGCTAAATGCATAATATGAACGAAAGTAAATATTTCAAAATATTTTGTTCACAATCGAAAATTTTTAAACACGTTCAGAAAACACTGAAACTTTAAATTGCAATTTAAATTTGGCTTAAAACGTTCCGTTGCTGCGGAATTTGCAAAAAATATTTTTGGTTGGACCGTGGGAATTGTTGCGTGGCTTTGCAGAGCTCAGCAAAACTAAAAATACTAAAGTTACTGAACCATTCCAAGATATGTGCTTACGTAAACTTGCACAGCACAACAGTGTACACTTCCAGTAAATATCCATCCAAATTCGTTTGTTATATGCATTATTGTGTCGTTGCCCACTTTCTCACTGTAACAGACTAAGTTATTCTATTTTGTTCAAGTATTTGTTATCTAATATCTTATTTTTGTTTCCGTAAATTATTTGTAAATTTTGTTTATTTTTGTTTGACATCCATAACAGCATAACTTCGACAGACATAACGGTCTGCACATTAAGTCTGCTTACTACTGCAACATGCAAAAATTCTCAAATTTGACACCTAAGAATTTTGTGGCCTCGCAAAGCAAATGTCTATGCAGCGTTTACGACCGACTGTCCAGTACTCGCCACATTTGTCAACACCACATTCTATCGCTACTATTTTCGTGGCTTTAATGTTTTATTCAAGATCACACTCCACATGAATTTAACCATCTTATACTCTGCACCTGGTCTCCAAAATTTAAACCTAATCCACTTTGATAGGTCTATTTAAAGATCTGTCTTATAAAAAGAAATCTTATATTTAACTTCCTTATTTAATTTTTACAATTTAACTAATTTAAACCAGTAAGGATTTATTGATACTTGTATCTCTGAACTATGTGGTGTTTGGGAAAGATTTCATTAATTTGTTGTATACAATATTACAGGGCAAACTGAAGCTTAGATTAGCATGAACACGATCTCACTACAATCAAATATTTTTCTTGCAACATTGCTTCTGAATCTGGTGACACCTAGTTTATCCATGAATAGCATGATGTGGCCTTTACATACTCTCAAAGAGGTGTCGGAGGATCTGGAATTTTGTCCCCGTCAATGTCTGGATGCTTTTTTCCGTTTACTGAAGGAAGAAAGCCGCCATGTGGACGTTCTGAAGAAGCTTTGCTGTTATAAGGTTAGGGCTAGAAGAACCTAAATGGTACCCAACGTATTTGATGTTGAAATATTGTTACAATAAAAGCTGTGATGTGGAAATAATTTTTGTGTGGCTCTGCTTAAGATGTCCACAGTAGTGTTCGAACGCAACTAGCTTTACTGCTGACTAAATCCTGTGAGCAACTGTCATGCTCCTCAATTCATCTAGATTAATATTATCCTGCTGCAGTTCTTCTGAAACTTTACTACAGTTTTTAATAGCAAATCTTATTTTTCTATGAAAATCCACCATTTCCACCCTCTCAATTTAATCTTATAATAAATTTTACATTGTCACAATCCTGTATTATACTGCAGTCTGTTATTCTGTTTCCTAAAGTCTGTAGTTAGGAGGCTTTATGATTTTATGATTCATTCTTAATCCCACACTTTGGTTTCGCCTTTTATTAATAGAATAAGACTGAGTCACTCTATTTGAGAACTGAAGATCTGATTAGCCTAGGTGGAATAGTACATACAGCATAATCTAACAAAGGTAGTTTCCTATTAGTTCATGGCTTGTCTTTGTCTGTTTATGAATACTGATTGAACAAGGCTTCTATTTGTTGTCTGTTAACAAAATCGACGGTCAAGCACATATGAACTAGTGTGGAATCGTAAATTAACCGCTATGGTAAACGAACCATAGACATCGGTGTTTGTGGAAAAATTCTGATTCAAAGGCTTATCCTTCGCTGGCTGTTGGTTTAAAGTATATGCTGTTTAACATGTGCGACTATGGTTATTTTCAAAATGAAAGAAAATACCTTAAAGTTAATGAAATATAACACTACTGGTTAAAATCAGCTTTGTTGGCAATTCAAACTTTTTCGTGTCACATTCGTGAGAATAGGGTTTATACTGCACCTGTAGTCAGGCTAAAATACATTTTGTACGGGAGTCTTTATAACCTGAATAATTCTTTTTACTTTCTGTCAACTCATTCTGTCATCCTAATTTTCTATTTCTAGTTTATTCGGTAATCCTTTACAAGTACCGCTCTGCCGGTGTTTGGCATTTTCGGCTTCAGTCGTGTCATGTCCGGGGATGAATCCGCCATCGTGGTTGAAACAAGATATTCCAAAGCAGGAAATAGAATTATTAGTCTATTTCCTTTGTTGGTGGACAAAATTTAGGAAATAGGACGACAAACAAACCAAAGTCTAGCCTACTTATCATTTGGAGAAGCTAAATTTAGGATTTAGGACGACAAACTATTTTCTATTGCTTGTTTTGGACGGTCCCCCAACTAAATTGAATGTAGCACAAAAAATCCTTTAATTTAATGTGTATTTCCTAAATATCACCGCAATAAGCATATAAGCGTATAAGCAAAAATATACCTATATGACTAATGCAGTCAGCACATACGCTTAGACACAATGTCTGTTTCTCAGGAACAAATGTCTATATGAGCGTGGGAACTTTGCAAACTAGGAAATAGACCGATATCAAGCGCAATATATATATAAAGCTTCTGGTAGCCAATCACATTCACTGTTATTTCAAATCAGCCAATCGAATTGTGTCGTTGAATTTGGAGGCAAGCAAAGCAGTCGTAGCAAACGTTTGTTGCAATTTGGCGCTGTTTTGTGACATGGCTCAGTTTATGGAGGATTTTGAACCTAGTAATCAGGATGTCATCAGATTTAGATTTGTTCCAAGTGCTGACAGTAATAGCTTGGATGGTCCAGTTCAGACAGTTTGCCGTGGAGATGTGTCAGCTGCAAATCTGGCTCTTCTGTTCAGCGTAAGTTAATAAATGCTTAACTAAAACCTGTTTTGTTTATAAACTAAGTTTGACTTTAAGGAAGTTCGTAATTCCAAACGTGTACGTGTTTCCGAAGTATATAAAGGAATATGGTTTTTAAATTTATTTTAACTTGATTTTTAACATGGTTGTGGTAAGGTTTATAATATTTAAAGATGGTTCTAATTTCCAGCTGGATTTTCCATTTTACAAGATGCGTTTATGTTTGATGTGTTTGAAAAAGGATGGAGCCTTGACATTCAAATATTCCGGTTTTTGTAAAAATTTATTTGATAGTTTTTTGAGTAGTTCTTAAATGCTGGAAAGAGTCTGATGGGATGGTGGAGACAGACGCGTAGCAAGGGGGCGGGGAATTGGGAGAATTCCCCCGAAAATGTGAACACCCCCAGATTTTTTCCGTGCCATTTGACCAGGACTGCTTCATTTGCGTGCATGCAAACGTGCTGTGCCTTGTAGGTATTCAAACAGTGTTCTGCAAAACATTCCGTAAAAGGCAGGAGTTAGAGAAATTTCTCATTTTCGGGGGGGGGGAGGCTCCTCCTCCAACCCTAGAATTCTTGCATTCTCCCAGACATTTTTTCTGGCTACGCCACTGGGTGGACACATGTGCAGAAGATGGATTTGGAGGGCGGGTGTTGTTACATATACATACTAGGTTTTGTATTACATTATCAGGAATTGGTGTAATAAGTTTTGTGTCTTGTTTCAGCTTCCACAAGAAAGAATCATGCTGAAAGAAACTTCCTTGGATGGACGAATTTTGTTTCAGGAAAACGGGAGATGGCCGCCATTGGAGACATCTGCATGTCCAGAGTTCTTGGTGTTTAGCGGACAGACGCCAGTTCCGATTTCTGCTCCTACTCAGATCTTTCAACGGTTTGTATAATTAATTAATTAAATTATCTGAGACATAGAATAGCATAAGATGGCTCATTGATGTTAGAGGCATTCAAAGGTTTGACTGCGCACCATCTTTGATCAGCGAAGATTTAAAGATGTTAGTTTAGCATTTTTGCATTATTATTGTAATGTTGGCTGTTACCAGGCTTAAATTGCTTTGATACCAGCCCTTTGCGTAGCCTAACTTTTCAGGTTGTAGCAGGGGTAAATTTTGGCCAAGTTGAAAGCATTTTTGTTATTTGATTAGTCTTTCAGGTCAATTTACTCTTCAAAGTTGAAGTTTCTGGAAAAATTTAAAAATTTCTGGCTAACGAAAGGAAAATTCTATTACTGGTGCGAGCTATAAGGCTGTAAGGCACATGGCTGGAAGGCAGCTAAGATCTCAGTACGTGATATATGTTTGACCACACCCATGCTCTATATCCTTGCCACAAAGTAGGCCAATCGGACAAAGTCGGGGCAAACCTTTAGTAGCCCCCCCTTAAGCCGGGGTTAAAAATTGATTTTCCGATGTTGTCGAAAGATTGCCTTGGGATTCTTTGATGAGCTGTGATTAAACATAGAATCCTTTTTTTATATCACATAAACCAAATTTACATTGGTTAAAGGTGGTGATATCCTTTTATGCGGTGCTTTTGTTGTGATTTTTTCAAAAATTTGTCGCAAAATCGGTTTCTATTTTAGAGCTACGATTGCCGAACCGATTGTCCCCGTCGGACGAGCAGCAGCGGATTCCACTGTTTTTCAAAGAAAGCGGGGGACATTTACCATAACGATTATTGAAGCCGCAATTGATCCCAAGCGCTTGGTTCCAGTGCCAACTAAGAAGATGATGGTCCTAAAACTTGACGACACCACAGCAAAACAGACCTTTGTTGTCCAGCAAGTCCGAGAGTTCTTTGATAATGCCAACTACGAATTATTCCTGAAAAATGGAGCAATTATATCCAGCCAAGAAGCAACTAATGGTATCTCTAATTATTGTTTATAATGGACGGAAATAAATTTTAATTTAGCAGTAAACAAGAGTACATAATAGATAAGAGTGTGAAACAAGAGTACATAATAGATAAGAGTGTGAAACAAGAGTACATAATAGATAAGAGTGTGAAACAAGAGTACATAATAGATAAGAGTGTGACAGCTGGCAGGCTCTCTGTTTACAGCTGCAGCTGCATGCTCTGCATGCTAACGACTCACCCCCGGCTTTAGAACGCAAAGATAGCGTTTGAATTTTTGAAGTGAGCATGAAACATAGCAGATTGATAGTTGGATCCATAGAGAGAGGCCTGCACCCAGAATTTTGAAGGGGAATGTCATAGATCAAACCCAAAAAGTCTGAAATGCGGATTCGTCAAGAAAAGTTGACTTTTGTGTTGTTGAAAGTTGTTGTTTGAAAAGTTGAAAAAAAGAAAACGACTGACTTTGCTGTGAAATTAGCGACAACTTTCTTTTGTCATCCCAAAAGGAGCTTCTAGACCTCTGATATTCCGAGAGGAGCGGCCGCGGATAGACAGATAATTTTGCCATTGCCAAAAGCAACATTCTCTAAATTTTTTAGACTCAGCCTATTGGAAGAATCATAACCGACGACAGCTGTTTGCCGCAATCCCGAAGGATCCTCAACCACGTGCCCCCAGAAAGAGGTCCCTGGACGAAACAATTCAAGATTTGAAATCTGTAACTGGTCAGCTTTCCGATATGAAACAGGATACCGATAATCTGAAGAAAATTCGTGATTTATTTATGTGTGTAGTCTGTCACTGCACTGCAGTTGAGCCGATGGTCTGTCCATTTGAAAATTGCCGTCGCCTGATTTGCGGCAAGTGTCATGAGCAAAATTGGCGTGCTCGTGCAGAAGCCAGAATTGAGCGTGATGCCGAAAAAGGTCACTGTGCCAATTGTTTGGGCACAGCTAAGAAGACGGAGTTTAAGCTTGCTTTCCGTGGGTTTAAGGAAGTTTATGACATTTTGTCAAAGTATGAGGACAACTAGTCAGTCCAAAGAGGGACGATATCATAAACCGTTTTTACAATGATTTATTGTTTTTGCCTACATTGATCTTGCAGCTTTTTGATTCGTTTGTTGTTGGTTTTGCCTACATTGATCTTGCAGCTTTTTTGATTCGTTTGTTGTTGGTTTTGCCTACATTGGTTTTTGTGGTTTTTTGTTTGTTGGTTTTGCCTACATTGATCTTGCAGCTTTTTTGATTCGTTTGTTGTTGGTTTTGCCTACATTGATCTTGCAGCTTTTTGATTCGTTTGTTGTTGGTTTTGCCTACATTGATCTTGCAGCTTTTTTGATTCGTTTGTTGTTGGTTTTGCCTACATTGATCTTGCAGCTTTTTGATTCGTTTGTTGTTGGTTTTGCCTACATTGATCTTGCAGCTTTTTTGATTCGTTTGTTGTTGGTTTTGCCTACATTGATCTTGCAGTTTTTTTCTGACTCGTTTGTTTCTGCAGTATTGTCGTTTGCTGCGCAGTAGAGTACATACGGTAACTTGCTGATGTCTTTGTGTATATTAAACTAGAGATCTTGGCCAGTAAATTCGTTTGAGTTGGGTTAGGCATCCAGTTTATAGGAAAATAAGTTTAATGGCACAATTCATCGGTTATATCCATGAAACGTTTAACAAAGTATTTAAAACAGTCGTTATCTCCGTTCGCCAATTTGCCATAAACATCTCCAACAGCCGTCTGATACTCATTCATTTTTGAAGACCTTTCAGCAACTTTTCTTGGGTGGTTAGCAAGAGGATCTGTACCAAACGATCTTACATCGGCCAAACTGCCTCCTGCCTCTTGGTATTGAGCAGCGGCAACTCCAACGTCTGGCACTGACGCTGCTGATATAGGCATAGCTCCATTCCGAGCAAGAAGATCAACTGGCTTACCGCGTCCTAAAACAATCTTACATACAAAACCTTAGCAAGAGTACACAATAACTAAGACTGAAAAGTGCCGTACTCGATACCTGATAACGGTAGACCCCACACAAATTAGACCCTAGTAACGCTCCAGAAATCAGTACCTGGTCGAAATGGCGGTATGCTCACTCTCTTGTATGCTTACGTCTTCTTGAAATGTCGAGACTATTGATGGAACGTTATTGTCGCACTCTTTGTTATTAGTATGTACTCTTGGTGTTAGCGGTGGCTATGAAGCTGTAGCGAAAACTGAGCAGTAGATTGATGCTTCTCCAGCTAACATGTACCTAATCACCAAAAGTACACAACCAAATCAACCAACCGGGAACAAAGTGATGGTTTCTCGACTGAACCAGTCTATGCAACCCTTCCGTGACAACAGCTTGGGCAGCCTCACTGCAGCAAAATCGGTGGGTGTTATTGGCCATGTCCAAGATTCCATCCGTTTCCATCTCAACCAATGCAGCTTTCACTGGATAGCCAACACGACTATTCACTTCAACCCATACCCTTTCAATGCGGTTATTCTGT
>JASAND010027814.1:0-23670 GCA_030248195.1 Trissonchulus latispiculum
AATGACCGGCTTCAGACAAAAAATTTTCGATTTTCGATTTTCGGGAAATGGTTGCCTCTGAAAGAGTAGTTGGGATAAAGAACTTTTCTAGAAATGGATGCCATTGAAAGGACAGTAGAGTTGAGTACTAAATATTGCTAAGTTACTTTACACTTCTTTTTAAATGGTGTCCTAACAAATCCACCGGGCTAAACTTGAGTAATGAGTTCAAAAAACACAAATATTAGGCGTTTCTGGGCAGTTTGCTCAGTTTTGCGGTCTCCAACAGTGTAACTTTTGGCCATATCTCGACATCCACAAAAACTAGAAAAATTTCAATTGCAGATTTGGAATCTGCGTCCCCGAATTACCCTAGGACTGACTTTTCAACCAAATCGGAGACAAAAACTTTTCGACCATTTTTGACACCTTCCAGAAGAAGATGGTTGCCCATTAAAAGGCAGTTGGGATAAGGAATTTTCGATTAAATATCGCTGCAAGTTATTTGACACTTCTTTTTAAAGGGTATCCTAGCAAATCCACCAGCTAAACTTGACTAACGAGTTCAAAAAACACAGATATTAGGCGTTTCTGGGCAGTTTGCTCACATTTGTGGTCTCCAGCAGTGTAACCTTTGGCCATATCTCGAGATTAACAAAAGCTAGAAAAGTTTCGATTGCAGATTTGGAATCTGCGTCCCCGAATTACCCTAGGACTGACTTTTCAACCAAATCGGAGAGAAAAAGTTTTCGACCATTTTTGAGAATCGCCTTGCCAGAGAACCAGAACCCCCCTTTAAACCAGAACCAGAACCAGAACCAGAACCCCCCCCCTAAACCTCCCCCCCCAAAAAAAATTTTTCTATTTTTATGCCAAAAATCGCATTTTCAGACATTGCTAATGCCGAAAAACATGAAATCATTAAGTAATTTTAACATTAGACAGTGTTTTAAACTCGACAACTTGATAGCCAACATGTTTCTGAGTCCAGAATAAGGTCAATATTGAGTCTAGAAGTCCATAAAACCGTTATAAACGTGTATTTCTCGCAAAAATAAACACGTTAAGCCAAAAATTTGGACTTTTTTGAAAAATTTTGCCAAATTTACCCTAAAAATGCCCCATTTTTGGCCCAATTTTCGAGCCGTCGGCGCGACCACCCCCTCCCACCCCAGTTGGGGGGGCCGGGGCCCCCAAACATTTCTGGGGGGGGGGGGTTGGAAAAAAGGCGGGGGGGGTTACCCCCCCAAACCCCCCCCCCCCAATTACACCTATGGGTCTAATTGTGACTTTTAATAGCCAATTGTATCGTTTTTAGCATTTTTCAAAAATTGCCCTATGTTTATGTGTTAAACTTTATGAAACCTGTCCATTTGATGCTGCATTTTCAATGGCACATGAGATCTCAAAAAAAGCTACCTAGGTCGGGTTTTTTGACTCATACTAACTAAAAAAGAGTTGAATTTTACACAGGAAGTGTCAGAATCGCGCTACGACAATTTTTAGGACCTGTGAGGGGTGGGTTTATTTTCCCCCCATTTGGGTTTTTCCCCCATTGGGTTTTTCCCCCGCTACTTTTTGCATTATACCGGCCTAACTGTACAACCTAGAGAAGTGCAAATGGGCTTAAAAGAAAGTTCTAAGTACGCCAAGTACGATGGTATATAGAGTTCTCAGCTAGCCCTTATAACAAAAAAGTAACAGCCAAAATCCGAAAAGGTGGGTTTTTCCCCCCATGGCTATATAATTATAAATTATAAACCATAATCTGGGCTAATTTAGGCATATTTTAGCACAAATTTGTCAACCTTCAAGCCCTATTTTCGCACGCATATATATGCACGTAGAATAAACCGTGGTTATCTGTTTCCAATTAATTGTCAACAACAGTTCTGAAACAATAACCAAAACAACAATAACAACGTTTGCTTTCCACAAGGAAAGTTAGAGAAAAAATAAAATTAACAGACTGTCCTCGCAATGAAAATACTAAGCAGCACAAATGTTGGGTGGGGGAGGGAGACCAGCCCTCCCTACCCTCCCCCATCCCGAACATAGGTGTAGCTGGGCCAAAAATAAGTATAGCTGGGCCAAAAAATGGGGGAGGGGTATCTTAGAGATCTTACAATTCTGGTGAGACTCCCGATCCCCCAAAATTTTTGACCAATTTTACCCCCCCCCCCCCCCCAGAATTTTTGACTTGCCCTGCCCTCCGCCAACCTTCGGCTACCCCCCCCCCCCGAACCCCACACGAAGCCCATTTCTAGAAAACAATTAGAAAATATTAAATTTTTTCTTATTATTTTCTAATTATTTTCTACAGTTGACAAATTTTTTCTAGTTGTTTTCTAATTCTTTTCAAATTGTTTTCTAAATTAGAAAACAATTAGAAAATAAAATCTTAATTCTTTTCTAATTGTTTTCTTTATTTTTTCCAATTGTTTTCCAAACTAGAAAACAATTAGAAAACTATTCAAATTTGTTTTAATTATTTTCTGATTGTTTTGGAATTTAAAAATAAGTATAGAAAGAAATCTAATTTTTGCTAATTACATATTTTCTGCTATTGTGAAATATATATCAAAAAGATTCATATGATTGCATTTTCGTTGCCTATATATATATATATATATATATATATATAAATATAGCATTTATTAAAGCATTAGTCAAAGATTAATTTTGATAATTTTGCGTATGTATATTTGTAATTGTGTAGTATATAGCCATGGGGGAAACCCACATTTTCGGATTTTTGCTGGAACTTTTTTATTATGAGGGCTAGCTGAGAACCATAGGTGTACGAGATGTACCACCTGTTTGCGTTGGGGCAGGAACTGTGTTTTTTGCTCAAAAACGCGTGTAATTACACACTTTTTTCTGGAAAATAGCAGAAGATTTTTGGCGACTGTGTAACGTTACACACAGGAAAATTTGGACAAGTCTTGTCCAATAGTCTAACTTTTTTAAATGCGCATTCATTTGCTTCCACTATTTACGTATATATATACCGTTCTGGGGGGATTCGTCCCACAGGTGTACCACCTATTTGGGTTGGGGGGGGGGGTGAGTAGAAGGCCCAAATTTCACTCGAGGGACCCCCCTAAACTGTACCCTAGTTTGTTTAGCTAAAAATGCTCCTTTTTCGATGTACAGTAGATTAAACGTATACGTATTATGTAGGGGCGCGATAGCGCCCCTACATAATATGGGTATAAAGGCGTCTGCGCGGCCCCCTGGAGACCGTGTTGGCCTGGTGCCAGCTAATTAGAGGTCCGGCGGTGGTAAAAAGGTTACCATCGTAAACAACTCGAGTAGTACTACAAGTACCACCATACTTTTGGTTCGAATTCGAAACTTCGAATTTTTGCACTAGGCGATAGTTACCGTGCGTTTGTTTTTTTTTTCTCGGTGAATAACGCTTATTGGAAATGCATTTTACGGCTAAGTGTTGGAACGATGTGGGCATTTTGGCACCATACTACTATTATATCTATATGTTGGTAGACAGGATCCCCCCATGCTACCTTTTTTTGGTCATTTTGGCACCTGGCCAATTTTGGCTCTGTGCCAAGGTCCCAAAGTCGGACTTTCGCTATTTTTCGCAAATTTTGGTCACACTTTTCTAGAACTGGGCAGAAGCTGGAGAGGTCTAGTATCCTTTGTTGAAAATTACCAGTAGGGGTGCATAAAGTAACGAGGGGGATTTTTTAATTTTGCTCCCTAGCTTTCAGGACATGGGCCCAAACTTTGCATTTTTTTGGCCTGTTTTGGCGAAAAGTTTCTAAGTCCCACTTTTACTGAAAAGGTCTAAAAGTCACTAAAAATGGCGTTTTTTGGCCTTGGGGTGGTGCCCATATATAGTAAATCGGGGTCGCTGAAAACGATGAGCATACTGCCGATACCGCCCGAAGTGACCACTGGTCAGCATGGCTCCCGTGGTTCCTCGCCCAGGGTCAAAGTTGGGAAAACTCACTCTAAACAGCGTTTTTTGGCGTCTTGGTCGGGGGCATATATAGTAAATCGACTACGCTCGTTTCAATGGGCATATTGCCGAAACCGACGGAAGTGACCACTGGTCACTACAGCCTATGGGGCCTATTGACCACTGGTCAAACTGCCTAAAACTGCGTTTTTCGGCGTCTTGGTCGGGGGCATATATAGTAAATCGACTACGCTCGTTTCAATGGGCTTATTGCCGAAACCGACGGAAGTGACCACTGGTCACTACAGCCTATGGGGCCTATTGACCACTGGTCAAACTGCCTAAAACTGCGTTTTTTGTCGTTTTGGTCGGGGGCATGTATAGTAAATCGACTACGCTCGTTTCAATGGGCATGTCGCCGAAACCGAAGGAAGTGACCACTGGTCACTACAGCCTATGGGGCCTATTGACCACTGGTCAGACTGCCTAAAACAGCGTTTTTCGGCGTTTTGGTCGGGGGCATATATAGTAATTCGACTACGCTCGTTGCAATGGCCATATCGCCGAAACCGACAGAAGTGAACACTGGTCCCTACGGCCTAGGAGCCCTATTGACCACTGGTCACACGGCCTAAAACAGCGTTTTTCGGCGTTTTCGTTGCGAGCATATACTAAATCGACTACGCTCGTTTCAATGGTGATATTGCCGAAGTCGATGGAAGTGACCAGTTGTCACTACGGCCTGGGGGACCTACTGACCACTGGTCAGACGGCCTAAAACAGTGTTTTTTGTCAGACGGCCTAAAACAGCGTTTTTCGGCGTTTTGGCCGGGCGCACTTATAGTAAATCGACTACACTCGTTTCAATCAGCATATTGCCGAAACCGGTGGAAGTGAAGTGAAGTTCTCTTTGAATGGCTTGAAATTATTATTAACAGGATAACGGCTGTCATGGCTTACTGAGCCTAATTTGCAGGTTGTGTGTAGTTTATGCTTACACAAATGGCGTATATATATAATGCCATGATGCACTAGACTCGTGGAGGAGAATCTTTAAAATGACAGAAGGACAAGAAACAAAAATGCTCCTCTGGAGCATGAAAAAAGTAATATGGGTGATGGTGAGGTTGCAAAATGAAGAGAGGACTAGTTTTTAAAGTACGTAATATGGGGCTAGGTTCAAAAATAGAAGAGGACTAGGTTGTGAGCGAATTAATATGGGCACAGCTTCGCCGAACAACCCATATTCGCGGGATTTCACGTTTCGTCTTAGCTTTTGTCGCACACAGACCTATCCATAAAAACTTAAAAAGTTGAATACTCTTTGGATATAGTTGTTTGCATATTTACACTCTTAGACTAGCTAAGAATATATATACGTGATTTATTATCATTTGGTCGTGTTGAACTGCGGAAAGCAACGAGAAGAGATCTAAGGATATGATGCAAAAGCTATTGGTTCGTGCAGGGAGGAAATAGGAGATCAAAGTCCTAAAATCATTCTTGAAATATAAATTTTCCGTATAAATGGATAAAATGTGTACACTGGTTAGTATAATGCGTTTCTGGAAGAAAACGTTTGCTAAAATAAAAGTTCGATTTAAGCTAGAATACGTACAGTAGATTATGCGTTATATATAAACTAAATGTAGCGTGGGTGGATATGCATAATGAAAGAGTTACATATATAAACCGCGAATATGGGTTGTTCGGCGAAGCTGTGCCCATATTAATTCGCTCACAACCTAGTCCTCTTCTATTTTTGAACCTAGCCCCATATTAAGTACTTTAAAAACTAGTCCTCTCTTCATTTTGCAACCTCACCATCACCCATATTACTTTTTTCATGCTCCAGCGGAGCATTTTTGTTTCTTGTATATATATATATATATATATATATATATATATATATATATATATATATATATATATATATACTCAAAAGATTCTTGCAATCGTTTTCGTATGCGAAAATATGGCTTGAAAATCGACAAATTTGTGCTAAAATATGTTTAAATTAGCCCAGATTGTGGTTTATAATTGCGTATGTTACCCTTTAGTTGCCATAACTGACCATCTTTAGCTGTTAATAGCTGGTTTATAGCCATTTTTTCGAATTTTTGTCAAAAATTTTCAGAAATTGCAAAAAATTTTCAAAACTGTTTACTTGGTTTGGACCCAATTTTAGGGGGGAGGGGGGTTTGAGCTCGGCTTGGGGGGGAGTAGTTGAGGCCGGGGAGGAGGGGTCTCCACAGGGGGCAAACTGTAGCCTGGTACACCTATGCTTCGCCCCACAGACCCTACTTCTGCACCATTTCTTATAGTTTATTTTTGGTGTTATAGCCATGGGGGGAACCACTAGCGTAGATACGGGGGGGGGGGCGGCCGCCCTCCCCGAAATTATGGCTTTGCCCCCCTGAAAAATTGGGCAAAAGAAAAATTTTACGCCCGAGCGGGCACGGGCGTTTAACTTGATTAGAAACATATACACAAATTATATATACATTAATGCTTCAAATTAGCTCAACATTGATGCATTTTCTACACCATTAAAAAATTTTCGCGCCTCCGGCGCGAATTTTGGCTATTTAGTTAGATTATAAAAATTATTATTTTTCATTAAGCATGCTAACAAATGTTTGTATATATATATAAACTTGCTTTGCAGTTTTGCTGTTATCTGCGTTATTCCCAACATCATTAGCCTTGTCATAATTGGTTGATATCATCAGAATATCTAGATCACTTGGGCGGACCAAAATTTTCGAAAATTTCAAAGTCCCAAAAAATTTGGAAGCAAGCAGCGGGGGCTGCAATAATACACCCTCTAGGGTAGTTTTGAACGCTCTTCAAGTTAAGCTATTAAAATCCTATATATATAGCTGATACCAGTAAGCCCACACTACGGGTGGCTTTGGCTACCCCCGCATCTTCGAGTGGGTTTTTTCCCGCTTGACTATATATCTAAGTTAGGTGGTTGCTGTTGCGATTTCAATGGTTCCTTGATTGAGTATATACGTATCCAAATGGTGGTATCCAACCAACCCCCTTCCCATTTTTGGGAGCTCAAAGGAAATTTTTAGCTATTGCACATTTGAATTTGAAAAAATTTGGGTCAGGACCTGGTTCCTTTGTTTTCGAGTCGTCCTCGATGTTCCATATTTTCGTTTTTTGTTTTTTGATTTAATAAAGGCGTGGCATTTTTTAAATATAATCGTGGCTAAGGAAAAAACCAACCGATGGGAGAAAACCAACCCCAATATTCGGTCAGGGTATATAACTCATATTAACGATTTTATGCATGTATATAACAGGTAAAATCGGCGTCGCTGACTTCATATCTACAGTTATTTTTGCGATATTCCGAATGATATATAACTGAGAAAATCAAACATCAATATTTGCAGCATCAACTGGCTAGGTTTCATCAAATTTGCCAGTTTCTATGCTAAAATGCAAAAATTTGTAAATCTTTCGATATTCGATGAAATGAATTAAGATAAATGTGGTTTCAGTGTTTTTCGCTTATTTCTATGTCCCATAGTATATATATACTTTTTGGCCACTTTAACTGAGCCAAACAACCGATCGCCCGAAATGAGGTTTTTACCGGCTAGCACAAAATTGCCAAGTCCAAATGCAATTTTGAGCTGTTCACGTGAAAGAACGCATTAAACTTGCTATGTGGACGACTTTTGAGCAACTTAGAACCATTTTTGGGAGTTTGGCAGCAAAAGCAAAAATTGGTTTTCCCCCCACCCCTTGGTGTTTCCCCATTTTGTAAAAATTCTGCTGGCAGCATGCCAAGCGTCGCAGGAAGGCGAGACCGACATTTTTGGAAAGAGCACATGTTGTTCTGATAGAAACTATTATCTAACAAAAGATTTTCTTATTTGGGGGGAGGGGTCGAAAATGCCAAAATTTTCAAAATGTCAAAAATGCCCAAAGGTGGTCCGATGTGACTCAAATTTTGTGTGGTTGGTGGGATGGGCCCTACCTAAGTACTTGCATGCAAAATTTGAGCCTCCTAGCTCATCCCCATCGCCCAAACGGGGGTTGGTTTTTCCCCACCACTTGCGGGTTGGTTTTTTCCCCACCACTTGCGGGTTGGTTTTTTCCCCCGACCTCTATATTTTAACTGTTTGTAGTCGCGATTAGCATTATGGAAGCGCAAAGCAGTATGCATGAGCGAGGCTATTATTCTTCATTTAGAAAATAATTATAAATTAATTAGAAAACAATTAGAAAACAATGAGAAATTTTTAGAAAATAAAGCCAAAGCAAGTCTTCAGAAAACAATTAGAAAACAATAGAAACATTTTAGAAAACATAAGAAATTATTTAGAAAACAATTAGAAAAATCGATATTTTTTCTTGAAAACAATATGAAATCAATTGAAAAAATCCAGAAATTAATTAGAAAATGGACACCTTCAGTTTAGAAAATAATTAGAAAACAATGAGAAAACAATGAGAAAATAAATAAAAAATTTGCAGAAAACATTAAGAAAAAAATAAGAAAATTTAGCATTGAGTTTTCTAATTGTTTTCTAAAAAAGGGCTTCGTGTGCCCCCCCCAGCGATTTTCGGGGCCAAAAAGTTAGCTAAATTTGGCCGAAAAATGGTCATCGCTTTAAAATCGCTTTAAAACGGTGCAAAAACGCTAAAAACGATAAAAACAAGCCTTATTTTGACGAAAAAAGCGTTAAAATACAGAAAATTTTGCGTTTTTAGGCCATTTTTCGAAATTTCTGAGGTCCGAATTCTGGGGGGGGGGTTGGGGGGGTACCCCCCATCACATTTCTTGGGTCGACCACCAACCACCCAAGATTTACCCCCCCCCCCAGACCCAAAGTTCCAGGGAAACTCACACGAAGCCCATTTCCAGAAAACAATTGGAAAAAAGTTTCTAATTTTTTTCTATAACTTTTCTGATTGTTTTTCAAAATTGTTTCTAATAGTTTTCTATATTTTTCTAATTGTTTTCTTGTGGTTTTCTAATTAATTTCTGTTAATTTTTTCTAACCAGGCACCACTTTCTAATTGTTTTCTGAATTATTTCTAATTGATTACATAATATTTTCTTATTTCTTTCGAATTAATTTCCTAATAAAAGTTAACATTTTCTTATTGTTTTCTAAATAATATCCATTGTTTTCAAAAATGTTTCTAATGATTTCTGATTGTTTTCAGAAACGCCTCCTCCGTAGCTTGCAATTTTTTCTAATTGTTTTCCAGATTATTTCTAATGTTGATTCGGCGATATCTCACTGCTGCTTATCACCACTAATAATTTATGGTTTGGGATTTGGTCAAAGAAAATCTAATTTGGGAGAGGAGGTATATATATAAAACATTTCTCTTTAAAAATTTTAAGACAAAATGCAATTTTTATTACTGCACAAAGCCTAAAAATAGCGATTGTTCTTCATTTTAAACAAGATGTTAAAGAAGATTTGCAAGATTTTTTAGTGAAACGTCAGAAATTCTTAGGGTGGGTCTGGCAAACTGGGCTTATTCTAGGCATTTTTGTTGCCCCCCCCCCCAAAAGTCCGAGGGGTAAGGAAGTTTTGGGAGGGGCGAAAATTTTTCTAAAAATATGCTAAAAATAGCGCTATTTTTCTGGCATGTACTGTAAAAGTTGATGTTTATTGCAAAAATAAACAGATTCAGTGTTAAAAAAGGCAAAAAATGAGTAAAAATCTCCGGCGAAACCGGAAAAGTTTTGAAAATTTGGCCTTCTGAGCGATTTTTTCAGGGCAAAATTTGGTACCAAAAGGGGCACCCACTTTTTTGGAGGGATTTTTGGGGGGAAGGAGGGTTGGGAGTCTCGGTCTCGGTCTCGCCCAAAAGCCCAGACTTGACCAGTCTCGGTCTCGGTCTCGGTCTCGCTCACCCAAAAGTCTCGGTCTCGGACCGAGACCGGAAATTTTTTGAAAACATCAAATTTTAGCGAAATTTTTAAATTAATGTTACAAAAATTAACAGAC
This sequence comes from Trissonchulus latispiculum, assembly GCA_030248195.1. NCBI lineage: Eukaryota > Metazoa > Nematoda > Enoplea > Enoplida > Ironidae > Trissonchulus > Trissonchulus latispiculum. The sequence goes on from JASAND010027814.1 coordinate 9,895, forward strand.
GAGGTGCGGGAATCGTATATATGTTTATGTGTTAAAGCCCCAAATACTGGGCCTAAGCCTTTAAAACTGGAAAAAATTAAGTTTAAGCTTAAAATTGCTAGTCTCGGTCTCGGTCTCGGTCTCGCCCAAAAGCCGAGACTTCGCCAGTCTCGGTCTCGGTACCCTGGTCTCGGTCTCGGTGAAATCTCGGTCTCGCCCAACCCGTGTTTGTGAGGGGCGCCCGCCCCCCCCCAGTAGAATAAGCCCATGCAAATTTGGGTGGGTGGGGTTTGGGATTCGTCGATTAGGTGGTGGGGTCATATTATTTACTTAATTTAATTAATATATATTACATACATATATATATAGTCAAGCATGAAAAAAACCCACTTTTCAGATTTTTGGCCAGAACTTTTTACTGGTTTGTCTGAGATATTGAAATATTGACTATACAGGCTGCTAGGCCTAGTCGTAAGCTTTCTTATGAGCTATAGAACACCTCTCTAGGGTGCGCCGCTAGTGAGAAAAACTGTCCCAAACTGGCGGGGAAAAACCCAGTGCGGGAAAAAACCCATATATATGCGGGAAAAACCCACCCCGAAAATTTTTTGGCAAGTTGCCAGGAGCATTTCTAACCGTTCTAAATGAAAGAGCGGGTTGTTTTTAGCACAGCTGCATCAAAATATATTAGTTTTTGTTGAAAAATTGAGGTCATAGTGACTTTTGAAAATTTGGTATGTTTAAATTTTGGAAATTTTTTAAAATTATTTATTTTCGGCAGTTTGAGCATCCTATCGTATAGAAAGCGTGTTTTTCTTTTATTTAGAGCAAAACTAGACCCATTTTAAGGCAAAAATAAGCATTTTTGGCCAAATTGAAATTTTGGCTTGAAATGGCACCATGTCCGATTTTGACCCCCTGGACCTCTCCCATAACAGATCGACATAACAAACTATCAAAAATCTGAATTTGAATAATTATCTTCGGGGTCGGTGTATTAAATAACCAGACAAGTGGTTCCCCCCCCCATCCCTTTCTGTGACTTTTAGCCAGAACTCTAGTATATATATACCTGTTATAAAGTGTTTTTTGTGTCTGTCTGTTTGTTTGTTTCTACTAACAAATTTTCGTTACTAAGCACTATATATATTATATTGCTAAGAATTGTGTAACTGCGATAAACAGTTTATGTATTCGTATTATTCTGTATGGCTACTTGTTAATCAGAATAAATTCTTAGTTAGTTAGTTAGTTACTAAATTTCCAACATTTTCCTATGTTTACGTGTTACGTATTATATAAACATACAAAATTTTCAAAAGTCAATTTGGCATGAATTTTTGCAAAAATATTGATTTTGCAAAAATATTGATATTTTTAGATGCAGATGTATATACTAAAAATGACCCGCTCTTTCGAATGGTATATATAGTCAAAACTGTTCTGGCATGCTTCCAGCAAAAATTTCGGATGGGTTTTTCCCGCATTGGGTTTTTCCCATCGGTTTGGTCGAAAATTTCTCACCAATCGTAACTGTTAGAGAGATGTTTTATGGCTCATTTTGAAGATCTTCGCAAGGACTCATATGTATATAATTATAGTTAGATTATCGAACTGCCGCTTAATAAAAAGGTAGATCTAGCCAAAATTCGAAATTTTGGGCTGATATTTCCCGCCGCGCTATATATACATATATATATATATACGTATATATATATATATACGCATATTGCAACTCTATTTTTTAAAAAATATTTACATGACTTTATAAGCTTGCTTAATAAAACCTGAGAAACGGAATCAATAAACGTCAGGCAAAGGTTACGACCCCCCTCTAAACTTTGGAAGGAGCCCCTTCCCGCAGACTGATAATTTTGAATATATAATTGCCCGTATAATTTTGTTAAACACCATGCTAAAATTACAAAACTACAAACATTTACCCAGTAAAAACAAATTGCAAACGACTAAATAAACGTATAGACATAAGAGCAGTATATAGCGTATATATTTAAACTAAAAATGCAATTTCTGCATTATGGTTGACGAAATTTTTTACGACGACCCCCCCTCCCCTCCCCAGCGGATCCCATCCAACCAAAACCTGAGCCACCCCTACGTCCAAGCTTTTCTCGAAGTTCACTGTGCTAAAACCAATACTAAGCACTTTTGACAAAATAAATATAAGAATCGGATTTGGCTAGCATGAAAAACTCAATTAGACAGCATACAGTGAAACAAAATAAATATATACATAGTCATGGTACTTTGCGAGTTAGAAAACAATTAGAAAACAATTGGAAAACTTTTCATATTTTCAATTTTTTCTAATTAGATATCAATTAGAAAACAATTAGAAAAATATTTGAATTCTTTTCAAATTGTTTTCTACTCAGGAAAACATTTAGAAACAATCAGAAAACAATTAGATATTAAATCTATTTTGTTTTCTAATTGATTTCTCATTTGGAAATCATTCAGAAAAAAATTGAAAAAATTAGAAAAAAATTTCGTCATGTAGAAAACAATTAGAAAACAATCAGAAAAAATTATTTTATTTCTAATTGTTTTCTGGAAATGGGCTTCGTGTGACCCTCCGTCGGAACCGCCCCCCCCAGATTTTTTGCCCAGCCACACCTATGATCTTGATGACATTTCACAATATATATACATATAGTAGAAAATAATTGGCACTAGTCAACCAAAATTAGATTTCTTTTCTAATTTATTAATTTCAAAACAATCAGAAAATAATTAGAAAAATTTGAATAGTTTTCTAATTGTTTTCTAGTTTGGAAAACAATTGGAAAAAATAAAGAAAACAATTAGAAAACAATTAAGATTTTATTTTCTAATTGTTTTCTAATTGAGAAAACAATTTGAAAAGAATTAGAAAACAACTGGAAAAAATTTGTCAACTGTAGAAAATAATTAGAAAAAAATTAGAAAACATTTAATATTTTCTAATTGTTTTCTAGAAACGGGCTTCGTGTGACTATGGGGGTGGGAGGTTATAATTTTGACACCAGCGGGTCAAATTGCCGACAAACCTTGAATAGTCGATTTTCTGAAATTTTTGGAGGGGGTTATGTAGGTTGGTGGTCGACCCCGACATGTGATGGGGTGCCCCAAAGTTTGGGGCCCAAACCATAGTTTCCTTAGGGGGGGGGGGGGGGGGGGTGCCGGGGATCCCCCCCAAAATTTTCGACCAAATTTACCCCCTCCCAGATTTTTGGACTATCCCTCCCACTAGCGTAGCCAGAAAAAAATTTCGGGGGGGGGAATGCAAAATTTTTTGGGGGGGTCTGAGGGGCGGAGCTCCCCAGAAGCTAAGAAATTTCTCTATTTCGTGACCTCCGTGGAATTTTTACAGAGTATTGGTAGAAATTACAATAATTTTTAAGGCGCAGTGCGTGTTCATGCACCAAAATGATGCAGAAGGTGGTCAAAGTACACCAAATAGAGTAATTGGTACTCGTTTTTAAGCGCGAAACACGTATTATAACGGTACAATACCATTATTTCGCGCCGTAGGCGCGAAAATTTTTTGAAAAATAGGCGTTTTACGCATAGCAGGAGAAAATTCCTGGGGGGCAACACAATTTCGGGGGGGGAATTCCCCCCATTCCCCCCCGGGCGACGCGCCGTATCCCTCCCCCCACTTTTGTCTAACCCCCCACCACACAACCGATTTTATGACACAAAAAGTTAGCTAAATTTGGTCAAAAAATGGTCATTTTTTGAAAAATTTTTCTAAAATTTTGGCCTAAAATCGCTTTAAAACGGTACAAACACGCCTAAAACGTTAAGAACAAGCCTTATTTTGATGAAAAAAAGGGTTAAATTACAGAAAATTTTGCATTTTTTGGCCATTTTTTGTTGTTTTGCCAAGTTTACCCCCCCCCCCCAACCAAAATTTCCAGGGAAACTATGCCCCAACCCCCCCCCCCAGATTTGAGTGGAAGTTGGGGGACGGAGGGTATATTAAAAATTCAGAGGAGGGCGTAAAGTCGGTCAAAGATTGCGGAATATAGATTTACGTATTTAACCTTTTAAAAAATTTACATGACGAATTTTTTTAACTTTCAAAAAAGGCTTCAACTTCTGGGGGGGGGGAGACGATCCCATTAATTCCGACTAGTGTAAAGTGTAAATCCGTCATTCCCCGCCCCCAAACAACCCCATCAAGCCAGGCAAAAACAACATTAGCGCTTGCTTACTTTTATTGATAGGCAACCAATCTTGGCTGATTCTTAGTATTGATTTTTAGAAACTCTTTTACTTTGAACGAAACTAAACAAAAATATCGTATTTATACGAAACTTTGAGTGAATGTGGATTGTTGTAAGTTCATTATTGTGGCTCTGTGCAATTATTAAAAAAGAATATAGTGAAACAAAAAGCAGTAAGCCCGGTTCACGCTGGAGTGCTCTGTGTTTTGTGCTTTTGTGCTTTAGTACTTTGTGCTTTGTGCTTCGTGCTTTGATAGTTCACGATGGCGAGAAAGCACAGTGCTTTGTGCTTTGTGCTTCTCGGTTCACGATGATGATTGTGCTTTGTGCTTTGTGTTTTTGTGCTTTTGTGCTTTTGGTGTGCTTTGAGAATGTTCAACAATGTTGAAGACTTTAGTTTGTGCTTTTGTGCTCTCCAATCAAATCAAGCCAATGTCTTAGCTGATTGGATGGAACAAAGGACAAGAAAAGATTAAAGAAAACATCTACACTAATCTGATGAAATATTTAAATATTTTTGAGAAGCCATGACCCACCAAACCAAAAACATAAATAGTGGTAGTTTTTATACCCACCTGAACGGGCACCTTTCAAATTCGGGTATTAAATTTCTACATAGTGCTATCTCGAGAGTTAATTAAAAATTAGTTCGGAGAGACAATACACACACGAATATTTTATTGCATAATTTCCAAACACTTACAGTTATGATTCGCTAATCATAAAACCTTTCGCAGTGTTGATTATTAATTTTTGAATTTCAATTTCTGTGTCACGTGACCTGTGATTTTCGCGATTGTGCTTTGGCATCGTGAACTATGTGTCTCCAGTCTCCTGAGCACAAGCACAAAGCACTGTCTCCTGAGCACTGAGCACAAAGCACATAAGGCAAAAGCTTAAAGCACAGGAGACAAAGCACAAAGCACTCCATCGTGAACCGGGCTTTAGTTGTCAAAGATATCATACACCACGTTTTAGGGACCAGAAGTTTTATATCTCAAATCTGCGTATTTCCTTTGGGCGGACAGAGACAAAACAATCAATTACGCTATTACCTTTATAATTATAATACATTTATAATATTTCTAAGGTGCTAGCTCGACTATTTGTAGCAAACTTTGAAAGACCGTAATTTACATAGTTCCTTCCTTTTATATCATTTTAAAGCTTAGAATGTGCTTGCATTTCAAAGCTTAGAAAGTAATTGTTACAACGAAAGTCTTACCAAAAACTGTAGTCAGTGAAATTGTTTTCTTCATATCTCCAAAGCGCTTCAAGATAGCTACCATAAATAATATATTTCATGAACTGGCGTGATGAGATCTTTCTCCTTGCAGAAAGAACTACTTGAATTTTTCCAACTTCAAAGGTTCTCATCAATTTGTCCAGAAGGTTCGGTAAATGCTAGATCCACGAGTATTTCAGAACAATTGGCTCCATGCCTGAAAACCCTACATACCAAATTTGAACTTTTGCGGTTAAGAAATGCTTAAGTTATTCAATTTTTTCGAATTTCAAAACTCTTTGATCTTTGCCGCTTTCCAACTTTCGAAATTTCGGCTATTTCTGATTTGCTGCATTGATTTGCCTGAACCAATTCACATGAAATAAGAGAGAATGTTTAAAAATTCATTGCGGACGGAATATTGTCGTAGTTACAAAGACTTTACATCGTTGGAATCAGTTCAGATTAAACTTTCAGGTTATGCTAAGTTCATTCATTTTAGCTACACATTCCAGATATGAAAATTTTCTGTCAAAAAGTGTTATTTTTCGAAAAAATCTACTTTCAAATTTTGAATAACAGCGTAGATCAGGCGAAAGCTGTCACCTAAGCGGGAGTTAAAATTCTATTGAAAAAGTTTCAGCGAGTCGTGAGTGAAAACCAGTCAAAGTTGAATAGCAGCAAAGATCAAAGAAGGTTCAGAAAATATATACTTTACAGTAGTTATCATGAAGCGCTTTCGAGATATTAAGAAAACAATTTCGCTTTCTACATTTATCGGTCAGACTTTAGTTAGTGTATAGCTGTCCCACTTCAACTGTTTGACTTGAATTTGCGATAACAGGAACAAACATAGATTTCCCGAAGTGTGGGAAAGCTAAAGATAAGCGACCAGTTCATGATTCAGAAGAAACGTCTTCCCGAGGGCTAATTTTTCTGAAATTGTTTAATGATCAGGTAAGCTCAAGATTTTGAGAAAAATGCTAATTTTGTCTGATTTTCGTCAAGACTTTCAAATTTGGAAGCTTTTTCTCTCGAATAAAACGACAACAAAAGCCACTTTCTAATTGCTTGCAAGGGTTCAGAAAAATCCGTGTTCAAAACAACCTGGTTGAGATTTTCACAATTTCTCATTTTTATGCCTAGGTGACATGTCGTAGAGAGCTTTCCGTTTGGCGTATAAAATGTCGTATAGGAGTACAAATGTGGACAATATTTGACCGACAGACCAGCGCTAGACTTTTACTAATTGCATAATCGTGAACAATTATACTGTGGTCACTCAAAAGGTCAGGCAGGATCAAGATTAGCAGTAAACTAAAACATCGAAATTAACCAAATTTGTAACTGTAACAGAATATCCAAATTTTTTGGTTCTATTAAAAACGTTTTACGCGAAAGGATACACAAATGGCAATTAGAAATAAAGCAAACCTATAATTTTTCTAAAATTTTCAACTACCCAAAGAGTGTCAGTTTACGACGAATTTTGCTTTAATAAATCGTGACCTACGTTAATGGTATTTACAACAAGTGCTTCACTGTTTTTGCCTTTGAATAATACTACTGCACTATGCATACCTACACGCTTCTTTGTTTAGTGATGCTGTGCTGACTGGCTTTATATCAAATTCAAAAATTTTAGCGTTAGATGCTTTAGTTAGATGTAACAGCTCCAAATTAATCTTTTTAAACATTTCCATTCCGGAGAATTATAAAAGGGGTCCCCCTTCTCCAGCCCTGAATCAACTTCCAAAAGAAGAATAATTCAGTCTTGGTCGAATTGAGCTTGTGATCGGTTGTGTTCAGGAATTGCCGGTGGGGCAATAGTTTTAGCTGTGGCCGTTGCGGCTTTTGTGTTTATTCGTAGCCAGTCCAGGGTGGGACTGTGACCTGTTTATCCTATTTGAACTGTACTGGACCAGATTCATACATTAGCTGTCGCGCGTACTTGAACGTTCAGTATTTCTGCCAATTTCTGTCAAACCTTGCGCTTCAGTATTCACGTCTATTCCCCAGACCAGCGGATTCTCATCAAGGAGGTAAGAGTTGCCGAACAAGGTACCATCAGATAAAAATACATTGTGAGTTTGCTTGTTTCGATGGGTAGTCCAGTTGTCACCCAAATCAAGAATTTTGTAATGGTTCTAATTTGTAAAGCAGTATCTCTGAAGTTAGTTTCTTGCAACATTGTGGGTTGAGTTCATTTCAGTGGTTGTCTAACTGGCTCAGTTGTTTCCAATCTGAAAAGTGTTGCCACTGTCTTATGTTTGTCGGTTATCCTATTGTGAATTTGTAATATTGACTGATTCCTGGCGGCGGAGATTTCTTGTTGATCTAATTGTTAAAAGTAACTATTGTAATATCGAGCTAACCGTTCTGAATGTTTCAATATTAATTAAACTAACCTGAAGACTTGACATTATTTTGGGATAACCTATCTGGCTTAGCGTTGCGTCAGGAGTTGTTAGACGTAATCAGTGAACGAGCATTTTCTTAGATAGATACTAGATTTGAGAACTGGGTGTACCACTGATCTACGTACGGAAGCCCAGTTTAGGTAGGGTATCAGGAACAGATCTCAAAGTTTAGTGAGTGATCTGTTCTTGACTAGGTAATTAAGATCTGAACTTGATGATAATCTGCGAGGCCCCTGAAGACTTGCTGCGAAACGATAAAACCGGGTATCACTGTAATGTATGGTGTGGGCAATTGCTAAAGTAATAACTATACGTTAGATCTGTGCTTGTGCTGGCTCGAATGTTGGGATTAATGTTGATATTAGGACCCCTGACACTCGAAAGTGAAGCCCAAATCATTAGAAAGGAGGCGCTAATTGGTGAAAAACAGAAAAAGGAATCCTGAAAGAAACCGCTTAAATCAAAATTAACCAGTGCTAGCCAAAATTTTTCTTCAAACTTGGAGCTCCCTCAGGCGAGGAAAAAAGTGGGTGATTCTTTTGAATAGAGCTCTACAATTCGAAAACAATCGAATTTGTTTTTTTATTCGAAAATATACCCTATTTCCTCGGAAAACGAACTCTCACGATCTAAACTTATACTTCCCCTGGTTTATAAGATGAAATTTGTACTTGTATGTGTAAACTGTATGCCGTAATAATTAATGTAACTTAATTATTAAGTACGTTGGCCTTAAAATTTCGTTAATTTTCTTACGTAAGTCCTACTACCTTCTTATAATATTTTGATGCCCAAAATCGCTTTAACTCTTTAAGTTACTTCTGTTGCTTAGAACATATTACTGTCCTTTTTGACTAATATTAAGCTATTAATTTTCTGGAACCAGCTAGAGATGCCGAATGATTTAGCTGAGTTAGGGCTGCCTGCGCAACCAGGGCCCAGAGGGGCTAATGCCATTTCAGCGACGAGTGTAGAGTCACAGGTTTTAGCTAGATTAAACGATACGTTGACAGAGTTCAATTCTGCAATAAGGGCTCAGGGTGTAGCAACCGCTCATAGTTCGGTGCCAATTTATCATGGGCTAACCTCTGAGTCATTCGAGGAGCACTTGGAAAAAATATGACCGTTTTTGTCAGGTCATGGATTTTTAGGAGGGACAAAAAGTCCTTACCTTTTCCAGTTCCTTAGAGGGACGAGCTTTAGAATTATTTCGATCAGTGCCAAAACCCAGTCGTGGCACGTGGGCTGAGATGGTAGAGGCCACCAAAAAGGTTATGATTCCCCCCACGCTGCACTGCATGCTTCGTCTCTCATGTTTCAAGTGAAACAAGAGAAAGGGGAACCAGTCATGGATTACTTAATGAGTCTTATAGCTACGGGCGACTAAGTTTCACAGAGAAGGACGGGTTTACCGAGAATCAACTGGAATTGCTGAAACTAAGACTATTTCTTTTTGGACTGCAAAGTGATTTGAAGGCACGTGTACCTCCGGCTGTAAAACCATGGAGCGGGCGGTTGAGAAGGCTCTTCAGGCTGAGGGGGAATACCCTGGGGAAGCCTATCCATCTTTTATTGAACCAATCTTCCGAAATGATAGGTATACGCCTGCCGCCATCGCCGAGACTGAAAAGGCAGTTAAGGAACTAAAGGCCAAATTTGAACAGTTCGAGTTAGATTCTAGACAGCAAGGAAATTCAAATAGGAATGGTAAGGGACGTGATTTACCCGCGGGGACGACTTGCTTTAATTGCAATAAACCGGGGCATGTTCGTCGGGAATGCCGCCAACCGGGCGGAGGAGCTTACCGACCCTATAATCAGGTGTCCGATCGGAATTTTCAGCTTAGGACAGACGGAAATAGAAGTTTCCGAAATCATTCAAATTTTCAGAATCGGAGAGAAGGGAACTACGACCAAACTGGCCGAGGAAACCACATGAGAGGGATAACCGAAACTATCAGAATAATCGTCGGGACGATTATGCTCAAAGAAGCTATCGTTATGAGAGAAATGACCGTTATGGTAGGAAACCTAATCATGTCGAAAACTGTATTCGGGTGTTTTGAATACTCATTTTCACTCAAAACTACTCTCAAGTTTCTGTCGCTCAACGCCTGGAGTCTGTACTTCCTACCCGGTACCGGAACGGACACACAGTCGACCCAAGCGTTTCATTGAATTCCTACTGGCGGGAGCACTAGGATTAGGAGGACTCGTAAAGTCTGGCCAATTTCTACCACTTAGGCGAACTAGATAATGGCTGTTGAGCATGGGTATAACGTTCTAAGGGAAGTCCAACTCAAAATTACCGATTCTATCAAGCGGATAGTGCACGCTAATGACGAAGAAGAACAGAAAATGAACAGGCTCCCTCAACAGGTCACAACATGGAATCAGAAGAAAAAAGATAATACTATACATTGATTAAAAAAAAAAAATGGGGGGGGGTGCGGGGTATGCCTCCCCACGCAGACAGGCATTCCAGACCGTTTTGCATCACACTGTGCTAGAGGCTGAGCCAACCAAATACGACTTTGATTATTAGATTCAAAAGACCGACCGGCTGGGCTGGAGTTCAAACTTTTCGTACATGCGACAGATTTACATGCAACTTCTCGGACAACGGGTACAAGTAGGCAACTGCCTCTCAACGCTTCTTTACTATTGAAAACTTTGAATATCCGATATTTAATCGTAAAATAAAATGAACAAAAGAATATATAAACGCCGCATATCTTTACCTCATCTCTACGAGACGGTTTAAATTCTGTTATGCGAGCTGGACTGCACTCTGAAATTAACCCAAATTTAGTAAATTTACAGACTTTAAAAGGTATCATTCGCACGCTCCCTCGCTAAGGAATTCACTACTTAGTCAGGAGCCTTGCTTGATTTATCAGTTTGGGAAGGTCTATCCAATCAAGAAGGAGGTGAGACCTTTATATGCGGTTCAGAACGTAGGTTGTAACTGAAAAATGGAATTACTTCTTTGGCACCCTTACCTGATTATGCGCAAAGGTTAGATACTGGCGAAGTAAGGGAGATAGATGTATCCACATGTAAGACCGCGCCTGGTTTATGATTTTGTCCTCCTAATGCTATTGCAATGAGTTTCAGATCAAAGTCCCTGCAGATTCTCAGTAGTTACTCACCCGACCGCATAAGTAAGGAATTTGAGCACTGCCGCGAATACATACAGGTTAAAGTATTGGATAATTCGACTTTTTAGCGTACTACGCCCGCGGGTGTACTGATTAGGACAAACTACACCGAAGTAATTGTTGCACGCTTGCCTTCTTTAAATCACGTAGCCGAAGGTGAAAGCGTACCCGTTCCGGAAACCGGAACTTTCTGGTTTGAGCACGGTCGATACTTGCATCTGATTATTGGTAATACCATTTTAACTAGCACGTTAGAAAACTACAGTAACCACCTCTAATTTGGGAGAAACGATTGTTCCCGCTCCTTTTGGACGGATCCCGTTGCATTTTACTGAGCTTTCGACGACAGAATATGAGAACGAGCAAGCTAAGAATTTAATTCGCAATCAAGTCAATAATTACGTGCAGATACCCTTCAATCCTCTGGAACTCAAGCACGGCTTAATGGTAGTCATCGTGTTACTAGGTTGTTTCATTATCTAGTGGATTACCCCATATGGTCGAAAATTTCGGACCAATATTAGGAACCGTAAGTCATCTTCCCCCCGACCTGATAGGCCTGCCATCTCGGCACCTATTGAAAATCAGAAGCTACAGGAAAATCTGTTTAGTGGTTATGAAGAAGAAGTACCATTATTAGAACTAGGCAACCTTTCAGTCAAGAGTGATCCAATGCCCTACCAACATCCTGAAAGTCTCGAAACTTTGTTCGCCGAGCGTAATCGAAGGTCTATGGCTAATAGGTGCCACGCAACCACCCATTATAAACCAATTTCAAGAGACAACTCCTACGCTTCGTCTATGTCCGATTATGGACAGGATCACTTGGATTTTAGTTCATGGCCTCTGACAGATGACATTGAGGAAAGTCAACCCTTAAGGGAAAAGGGAATAGGATTGTACGGTTTTCGCGTCAAGTGGCTATTGAAGGATCTGAGGAAGAGGAGGCCGCAAACTCCTCTCACGCGCACGCTGATGCCGCCACCAGTCCTTTTAAACACAACATAAGACCTGTCAGTCAGAGTCTGATGGATTAGGACCACAGACACGACTGTCCGCTCGAGGTTCAGGTAGAACAGTAAGCGCTCACTCAGTTTTAATGGTCAGGACCATACAACTCATGATTAGTTTATTATTGGTGGGATAGCCAGTCAACGCCTTTTTGATACGGGATCACTATTGTCGATAGTATCACAGAACTTGGTTACCAGACAGGCCTAGTCACTACACCCGTTGAAACCTTGGGGTCCCTACGTACCGCAAATGGGGGAAAGTGTCAAATTTTAGGTTATGTGAGAATTCCCATAATTTTTGCTGGAGCCGAAAAAACGTTTACCCGTTCACAATTGGAAATTATTAGTAGTTGAGAAACTGATCACTGACTGTATTCTGGGATCTGATTTTATGGTAACTTTTCCGGGGGAAATCTCTTTAGATTTTGGCCAACATACTATCACATGGCCTGCACTTGACGGTACACGTGTGACTCTGCCACTCATTATACCGACAAAGTCTAAGACGGGAGAAACTTTTCTAATAGGCATGACCCAGCGAGAACCTTACACTTGTTGTATGGAGGAAGTGAGTGCAATGCCGCCGAGATCACTACCCATGATTTACGTATATTTGAAAGGGCAACCGGTGCAAACGCTATTGGACACTGGCGCAAATTTGAGTTTGATGAACGAAAGTTTAGTTAAATTTCTCAATTTGAAAATAATACCAATGGACAGACCATTGCAAGCCGAAGGAGTTAACGGTCAAGCCTTAAAGTTTCGTGGAGCTATTAAAGTACCTGTTGAATTCTATGGCACTCCGGGAATAACTGTCGAGCACACCTTTCTGGTTCCTAAGGGACTAGGTGAGGATTGCCTAATAGGAACAGATTTCCTACACGAGCATGGTGGAGAACTTACTCTCTCTAAGTTTGGTTCAAGGGGAATTAAGACTGTGTAAGCCTGAACGTCCTCCAATGATCGCCAAGCTGATTCACCAAGCGCCTGTTACTCACACGGCATACCGAGTTTCTGCAATCCGAGATGCTATAATAGCAGCCTACTTCGAAATCGCAGTGCCAGCATTAGTTGAGAGCCTGGAAAAACTAAAATATGATAGACTTTTCGAGCCAGCCGAAGCTGAATTTGCCGCTGAAAACTCTAGCATTCAGGTAATGCCGGCTATGGTAAACTTGAGACAGAGATTGGTTCCTGTTCTTATGAAGAATAAAACGGGGCAAGCCGTAACAATCTACGAAAATTCTACACTTGGAAATGTGACGCCGCAGAATGAACTGCATCGAGGTACTAACATTCGGAGTTACCGTACGCTCGTTAATGAGAAGGGGGAATCCGTCTGTTTGAGAAATCCTCCAAAATTTGGTAGAAGTGGCTGTGGGAAGCCTGAGTATAATGTTAACGCCTGTCTTACCAGCCGAACATGTATCCTGAGTGACTTACTCGAACCCATGCGCGAAATTTCGTTTGATCAGGAAAATTTGACAAAACTGAAATTGGGCAACTTCTTGGGCTTTCAAACGAGAATAGAAATTGTTTTTCACAATATCCTTTTGACATTGGCAAATGTACACTTTTTAAAGCACACATCAACACTGGTGATGCTAAGCCATTGTATGCTATCCCTTACTGATTCCCGATACACCTGAGGCAACCACTACTGGAGGAGCTTACTGAAATGCTAAAATACGGACTAATTAGGCCGTAAACTAGTCCCTGGAGTTCTCCCATGATCTATGTGCCCAAA
>JASAND010027815.1:0-15921 GCA_030248195.1 Trissonchulus latispiculum
TGTACTTCGTTCAGTTACGTATTGCTCATAAAGAGCGTCCAAAGCTACCCTCAATGCTGTATTATTGTACCTCCCGCTGCCTCTCAGCCAATTGGGACTTTGAAAATTTTGGAAATTTTGGTCCCAACTTGGGGGTCAGACAGGGTCAGCTTTGGGGGGCCACCTTGAACTACTGGAAAGACCTAGCCCAAACGGATTACATTTTCACAGAGGACATGTTTCGAACTTCACGATGCTGTATGCAATTTGGCTCCACAGCCTGTGGTGCGACCTGGGGCTGACCTAGACTCGGCGGAAAAAAACCCATGTGTGGGGAAAACCCAAACTTCAAAATGAAATTATTTTCTAACCATTACAAGCAAAGGACAAATTCATGCATTTCTGAGCTCAATAGAGCCTCTTGATTAACTTGGTATAGATTTTACCTAGGTTCAGCCTTCTGTGTGTGGTCTAAATGGCCAAAATCTGACAGGGTTCCATTTCAAATAAATTTCAATTTCGTCAAAATCGCCAATTTTCGCTAAAATGGGTCGGTTCGGCTTTAAATGCAATAAAAACTACGTTTTCTATGTGATAGGATGTTAAAACTGCAGAAATTAACCGAATATCAAAAATTTCCAAATTTGCCTATGCTTACATGTTAAACATACAAAATTTTCAAAAGTCAATTTGACGTAAATTTTTGCCAAAATATTTGATATTTTTCGATGCAGATATACTAAAAATGACCCGCTCTTTCGAATGGTATAGTCATAAATGTTCTGCTTCCAGCAAAAATTTCGGCTGGTTTTTCCCCGCCCATGGCTTTTTCCCGCATTGGGTTTTTCCCATCGGTTTAGACGAAAATTTCCACCAACCGTAAGTGCTAGAGAGGTGTTTTATGGCTCGTTTGAAGCTCTTCCATGGCCTCGTGGTAGGTATCGCTAGATTTTCGATTTGATCGCTTAGTAGAAAAGTTACAGCCAAAATTCGAAAGTATGGGTTTTTATTTCCCCGCCGCGGTATAGCTGGTGGACGTCCTACAATGTAGTGCGGACTGCGCAAGGGATCATTAAATTCGCTGAAATTTGCACATTTATTGCGAACATACCGTTCTATTTCTGGATAAAAATCTGTGTCTAGCTTTTTTACAGAGCTTCGGTAATAATTCCAAATGTAGCTTTTTGTGAATGCGAGTTCTCTTGGCTTCGGCCGATGTTTTGACGTAGAAGTCAAAATTTAAGGCACGCAGCACCATTCAATATACCATTTTTAGAAGCCCTTAAAATTAGCTTTCGAACGGTGTATAAACTATCTACCTAGGCAAAGTGAGCTGGGAGCAATGGGACAAAATATCAGTCCCGTTGCTGAACCAAAAACGCATTCAGAGCCCTGAAATATAAATCGCCATTGCTCGAAACTGGCTGTACCGAATCCAATAATATTTTGCCAGGTTAGTACATCCACTAGTACCTTCAAACTGGCAGAGTTTGGGCGAATTCCATTTTTTGACCCATCGCGGCCCAGTTTGACCTTACCAGAAATCGACTGATATATATATATATATATATATATATATATATACCCTGTTTTATGCAGTTTAATGAGTTTAACGCAAGGGGGGAACTTCAGCAAAAAATAAAAACTGACCATTGTGCTCTGTCTGTATCACTGCTGAAATAGTATTTGCAATTTAAGTGCTAAAGTTAGAATTGCATAGGAGAATATATTTTGATATATTAACGGGACAAGTCAAATTAGTTTGCGCGTAAACTGGCACTCTGGATTTTTAATGAGGTGCGCACAATCGGGGATCTCTGCGCTCAAATGGAACTTGCGCGCGCAAATGGGACTTTCTTTGTTTCCAAATTGAAGACACCTTTCATACTGTAGAAACCCAGGTAAGATCTAGTAATATCTTGCTAAATTCTAGTAAAATTACTATCTTTACCAACAATTTTGGCAAGATAGTAATCTTACTATATTTCGTGGCAAGATAATCTTGCCGATTTTACTATCTTGCTATCACATATATGTCACAAAACTAGTTTGTGGCTTCGGGATAAAATACTACAAATTAACATTAAGCCATATCAAGGGAAGGGAAGGAGAAGTAGTATTTGAAACGTTGTGTGCAGTTCCCCCCCCCCCCCCCCCCCCCCCCCCCCCCCCCCAAATGACAAAGCTGACACGAAAGCATGTCACTTCATTATTACTCATTACCTAAAGTACATTACCGTTTATATTTTAAATTCAGCATTCTGATCCTCATATTTTATTAAGAGCAATAGGCTTTTATCCATGTAATAGTTACAACATTACGCATCAGCTACTAACCGGCAACCATACGATAACGGGGGGGGGGAATTAGGCACAGATCCCCCCAGACCGACAGAAAACTGGTGTACCTTGCCGAGAAGGGAAAAAGGTTAGACCCTCTCGTCCAGAAGGGAAAAAGGGTGGAGCCCTTCAGCGATTTTTATCAAAAAATTGCCCGTTTTTAGCAAAATTCAGCCATTTTTTCGAAAATATTTTTTAAAAATTGCTAAAAATCTTCATTTTACTGATTTTTGGCCAAATTTGTTTAATATTAACAATTTTTGCAAATTGGGTAGCCCCCCTTCAAATTTTGGAATTTTTCAGGGGTAGACCTATACATTAACATAGGGTCGGGTCTGGGGGGGGGAAAAACTTGTCCCCAAAAAAAATTTTGAGGGGCTTGTACCTTGAACAAAAATTTTCAGGGGGGCATGTTCCTCAAGAATTGATTTGTAAAATCTTTCGAAAAATTAACGCTAATTTTATTAAAATTTGCTATTTTTATCAAAATTTTCAATTTACGGAAAAAGTTTCAAAATTTTGCCCAATTTTCCCGAAAAATTACACATTTCAGATAAAAACTTCCGGCGACGCCGGAAATGTTTTGAAATTTTACTGTAAAAACTAATTTTTTCCGGCTATTTTTGGACCCCTTGGCCATTTTTTTGTTACCCTTGTCCCGACATAGATAGGGCGTGTACCATGTCCGGGTTGGGGGGGGGGCTTGGACCCCCAGACTAGTGTTGTTGCCCGGCCGGTTTTTTGACTCGGCCGGCCGGTCGGTTCGAATAGGCCGGCCGGCCGGCCGGTCAAAAAGGCCGGCCGGTACCAGTTTTGCCCTAGTTTTCTTGTATTTTGCAAAATATTTAGCATTAATTGATGCATAGAGTTAGTCCTGGTTATATATAACATATAAAATCAGGTAGAGCCCTTTTTCTGAAGACCGGCCGGCCGGCCGGCTGCTTCTGACCCGGCCGGCCGGGTGTTGGCCGGCGGCCGGCCCGCTAGCCGTCCGGAACCGGCCGGCCGGGACTTTTCTCGGCCGACCAACAACTCTACCCCAGACCCACCCGCGTTAGGCTATGTAGACCCTTCGCCAGAGTCGGGGTAGACCCCCAGAATTGGACCCCGTGTTAATGTATGCCGGCAACTGGTTATTTTTGATTGTCAATAACTTCTGGAAGCTTGATACAAACACAACTGACTTAAGAAATTCTGTTTTACGTAACACACTTACGAGAGCATTCCTGTTCAAATAGTTGCAAATCAGAGTCCTCACATGGCTGAATAATTCTAGTTCCGTCTACTTCTAAGCCTGTATTTGGATCTTGACAATAACAGATACCTTTTACCTTATCACATTCAAGGAATTTAAACAATCCTGAAATAAACAACAACACTATGAAGAACATCAATAAGGTACACAAATTATTACACGACTGTCATTGTAGTCAAGTTAAAATATTATGCATATTTTTAACGTTTGTGGTATAAAGACAACAGTTAAAATACAAAGTAACCACATGGGTTAACAATGTTCTGGAAGTATCATGTAATGCAAGTTAGTAGAAGGCACAAGTAGATACAGTTAGTAGAAGGCACAAGTAACAACGAAGTAGGATCTGACGCGTGCAAAAAGTTAAAAGAACTGGGCTAAGCAGATGCAACTTGAATTATCACTCCCTACTGTTCAGTGACTACATCCATGGGAATCAGAAATATTTCAGCTTTCGTAAAATAGCGACAGGAACAGTACCAAACTGGGCTAATAGATGGTCTTAAAATTTGAGTTAGCATTTTACACAGCAACACACCACCGATTATAGCAGCTTGAAACTATCCTTTGGGTACCAAATCAATTAATTTGTCTCTTCATCTCAGAAGCAGCTGTCAATTGTAAAAGAAACTTCTTATTGCCAAGACAATTAACAAGCGCACATATCCACTGCTGTTATTCTTAGCCAGCAGGCAGACACAAATATACCAAGATTAAGTATAAATTCTATCTATTCATGAAGCTTTCGCATAGCCGCAAACTTGGACCTCTGCTGGATAGTGAGCTTTTCCTACAGACGATGGGGGTTCGACCAACCTGGAAATCATAAAGGTCCGCTATTCAGTTTTTATTCGTGTGGCTGTGGGGGCATTCACCAACCGAAATAATTGTCTCACATACAGATTATACGTGTTAAACGTTTGACTTTTATGTTATTTCTTCTGTTAAATTTATATTTAATAAATTTTTAATAAATTAAGTTTCATCATTACCATCTGTCTGGCTAACTTGTGTAACAATGGCAAATAAAAGGCAAAATAGTACCATCATCAGTTGCTAAAGCTGTCTAATCAAATACACAAGATAATCTAAACGTTTCTTCCTCTTCAATGATTAAAGTGACTGAGCACGCACAAACCCTGAATTGTGTGCAACTATTGTCTGTAACAGTAATAAATAAACAAACTTGTACATTTAACTGAGCAATCCTGATGCACCTCAAAACTGTTCATATGAAACATAAAAAGGAGAAATCGGGAGGGGAAGCCTTTACTGAATTAAAAGTCTATTGTTACTTCGGTTAAGTAAATTCTGTTTAGATGATTCAAAACCGGTATGAATTACGCTCGAGGCCGTGTATTTCGAGGACATCTTGTTTTATTTGAAAATGAAACGAGACAGAAAGCTATTTATTGTTGCAGTCCTAAGAAACAAATTAAGGAGGAATATAGATATGCACTGTTCTAGGCTTTCTGTGATTCCGCTGCAAAAAATGATAAAATAAGCACAGCACCAGCCTAATAGGCAATTTACCGCGAATTGCACCAATAAATTTGAAAAATAGCTGCAGAATAACGGTGGGTGTCTCATATGACGCTTTTCAAAAACTTCAAAGTTAAAAATAATTAGCAAGGAAGCACCGGGGGCCAAGATGATAGCATATTCTAGCTAGGTTTAGGACGCTCTTCAAGAACAAGCCTACTAAAATATTATATCGCTCACACAGGTGGCTATCTTGGAAGGGTGGCAAAAGGTGGCAGCGTCACCTGAGACAGTCACCAGAATAACTGAAGGCTTACTATTAATTTAATGTTCAAAAATTTGACTTAGTTGTCTGCTATTCAGTAGCAGTCAAGGAATAGTCTAGTTTTTATAAAAGTAAACCAAACATATAAAAACTAACATAAAATTAAGCTTTACGAAATATAAGGGACAATCCTTAAGATGACATGACATCTTTTATCTGATCAGATTCCCACAGTTGCTACACCAAAACCTACCCGGCCATTGAACAAATTCGGGGACAGGTATTGCTACGAGTTTAGGCGTAGTCTGCCACACATTTTATGTTTGATAATATGATAGCCCAGTTACAGCCCAGATGAGTTATAATGGTTAAAAGTTGATGTCTCCAAAAGGAATCACCACCTTAAGTGCCGGTTTAGTTACCGGACAGTAAATCGGTAGTTAACATTTGGCGATCGTGACAGAACCACTGTCCGGTTTGCTGAATTCAAAAATTTGAAATTTTGCGATTTTTCAAAAACGATTTTTGATATTAATTTTGCGATTTATTGCAAAAAGTTCACATTTTTAGAATCGCAAAAATTGGGAGAATCTTTTAAAATACTTTTTGTTTAAATTTGAAGACATAAAATTCTCTTATTGTGTATGGTGCAACTCATAAAATTGGTGATCCTGGGCGCTTACGAAACTCGGTCGGGGGCTTGTCTTACCCCTCCCCCCCCCCCCCCCCCCCCGCCAGAAGTTTTGAGTTTGGGGACGGACTAGAAACTGATATTGCGTTATTGGGGCAGCATGCCGAACTTAAGAATTTGATAACTCGTTTTAAGGGTTTGAGTAATTATAACGGGAGGGAAACCTCTCTTTCTTCTTAAGAATGGATAATTAGTTTTGAGGCCATTGCTAAGGCCAATGATATCGATGAAGATAAATTATATTCGATTTTGTTACCAAAATTGGGTGAAACAGTCATCCATAGACTTTCTTCTTTGGGAATGCCTAGTACGTACAAGGAGATGGTAGACCTCCTAAAACGCTTTTTGAGCCAGTTCAGAAAACAGCCGTGGAACATTCTAGGCAATTTTATGTGCGTATTCAGAAATCGAACGAAAATGTGCAGGATTTTGTTTCGGATTTGGAAATTTTGGCTAGAAAAGCATTTCCCAAAGCCACTGGCGATGAAAAAGCTGTGTATATTTTAGAGCAACTCAGGAAAGGTCTCAAAGGCAGTTTAAAAAATGTTAGTTTCTCTACTTTCTGATCGAATGTTGTTTATACACATATATCAGACAGCTATGAGCCAACGACTTATTGCTTATTACTTACGATATTTTGCAATCATTGTATGCCAGGGGCAAATGCACAACAGGACAAATTTATTATTTTTACATATATGGATCTACAATTTATTTAGATACGAAGGTTATTTCTTAATAAATATAATACTGCATGTGTAGATGTATGTGTAAATGTAGATAACATGAGAACGCGTGTAGGATGTAGGTGTTTAGCTGGTTACACAATTTAAGTAAGTATTTACAAAATTCTATGTATTACTTACTCGATTTCAGGTAAGTACTGAACACAGGACAATACATACACAAGCATCATTTATATAACGTATGTGCTGACGTCATCAATCAACGTTTGCTCAAGTAACACCTGGTCGTGGTTGATTGTTGTGGGAAACTGGTTAGAACAGGTTATTGAATCTGCTTAAGGGTTGCGAGAATAACTGGTATACAGTGAATGAATACTTACGACAGAGGTGTCAGTACTTACGTTAGTCTGGAATAAGTACTCATGTAATTTGATGTCAATACTTACGCTGTGTGACGTAAATACTTACGTTAGTGTGGAATAAGTACTTACGTTATGGGATGTTAATACTTATGTCAGTTGTTAATAAAAACTTAAGTTCTGTACAATAAATAAGAAACTCTAAATTAATAAAAAGGCGCGCTTTCCTGTTAAAATATACTTAGCATACCATGTATGATTGTTCAGAATGCTCAAAGACTTACTCTCTTCGACAAAGCTTGCATAATCACAAGGCTAAAGCTCACACTGCATCAGAGTCCGAAGATGAAAGTGAAGATAACACTGACTGATTGATTGACTGACTGACTGACTGCACTGACAGTTCCGAGACTGAAAAATTGGGAGACGTTTGGCAAGAGTTAAAAGATGAAGCTATAGCAAAGCATGAGTCAAGATTGAAACGACTTTCTAAAGAGTATGAAGAAGACGGATACTTTGCCAGACAAGCAAATCAACAGGCTTATGCCGATCTCCTACCGCGCATCAGAGACCCAATTATAAAGGAGATTATTGAGAAGAAAGAATTAATAGTTGAAGACAAAGGAATAGATGCACTGGAGGCATATCAGATTGCTATTGATAAAAATAGGAAGATAGATGAACATATCCTCCACACCAATGGAGATCCTATGGATGAATCTGATAAAGAGGATTAGTGTTTATAATAATATGTGTAGTAATAACTTGACTAGGGGCCTTTTCGCGCGCGAGTTAAACGAGTTAAAATTTACTCGATCCTTTTCGCGCCAGAGTTAAAAGAGTTAAATGAGTTAATTTTAACTAGCTGCGTATAAACGAGTTAAACGCTTTTTAACTCGGTGCTCGCGCGAACATGGGTTAAAATTAACTCGTTTAACTCTACCTGCTCTACCTGGGGGTTAAACGAGTTAAAAATAAGATAGGCCGCCTGAAGTCACTACAAGTCAACTAAACCAAAAGTGGTATTTTATTTATTTTGTATTTTATTTTGGCTTGTTTATTATGTTTAATACAAGAGTATTTTACAAAAATCTTTATTTTTCGGTTCAGAACAAATAGTTAACTGTTAGTGCATTTGCAAAATAAGTAGTGTGGAATAATATATAATTGCCTAAAATGTGTTGAGAAAAGTCGCGAAATTGATTCTATGAAATACACTATGAAACGCTCAAAATTATTAATTTTATGGCATTCAGTTTGGTTAGCTTTGATTGGCTGTTTCAAAATACTTCCAGGCTTGATTGGCTAGCGCTACCTCAAAGAGGCGCTACCTGATTGGTCGGTGCTTACACCCTTTCAGCTTATTGGTCTTCAATTCTTCATGACTGACTGGCTTGTAATGTGAAAAGTTTCGGTCGATTCTGACAAAGCACTTAGGAATTGCTTTTTTTGCTGCGGAACCGTCGTAACACACATTTTCAAATTACATGGAATTATTCGACAGCTAATTATTCGTTAAGTACCGAATGAAACAACTCAAAACTTAAAGTCGATGTGCAGAACATGTGTTACAAAGTTACATGTGTAAATAAGCTGAATCCGTAACCATAACATTTTCATGATGTATCCCTTCCTTAAAATGGTTTTAGGAATCCCTGCTTGGTAACAATGCACTGTATAAGCAAAACACGGAGTGAAAGCTATCATGAATGACACCGTGTATTGCACACTAACACCGTTAACGGAGCAGCTACTTGTTATTCCGGCTAGAGCCGGAATGAATAAAAAGGGATTTGGTATCTTTTGAGTGTACTGAGTAATTTCTCCTATCAGAAGCCCTATCTTCAGTACAGGGCTAACTTAGGGATTTTTTGCTTCGCTGCAGTACAATATGCAAATTAGGTTTCAGACTGCTATTTAAGACGTCACACCGTCTGTGCTTTCGTAGTCCTTGACTGTCTGCAGTTCCAGTTGGCTGCATATTTTTGGCACTGATGTTGCATAGTAGCAGTGCAATGGTGCACTAGGGGCAAAATAGCTTTGAGCTAAACTGGTTTTGATTAAACAGCTCAGCTCAGCAATCATGCTTAGGGTATAGGACCAAACAAAATAGAAAGAATTGCAAGTTTTCCATTCATAATCTTCAGTATCAAATTTGCAACGGTCTTAGTGATAAATGGTGTTGGGATTTGTATCTGCTTGAACAAATAACAAGAATTAGTGGGATATGAAAAAACTGGAGAAAAGAAAATTAAAGTGAAATCGTCTGAAAAATCTCCGGCTTTTGGCAAAAAAGGAGGAA
Organism: Trissonchulus latispiculum; assembly: GCA_030248195.1. NCBI lineage: Eukaryota > Metazoa > Nematoda > Enoplea > Enoplida > Ironidae > Trissonchulus > Trissonchulus latispiculum. Next base: position 9,360 of record JASAND010027815.1, read on the forward strand.
GAGGTGGTAGAATGCAGCAGGATTTTCGCGGTCTACGAAGGAATAATGCCCCTTTTTGGGGCCTACTTGTTATATTGAGCTTTGCTGTGTACTATTATGCGACAAATGACTAATTAGCTTTTCCAATATAAAACGCTTAATTCCAACGCACACCCTCTTTAATATTACATAGTCGACTATTTTGCTAAAGGGTAGCTACTTCAAGTTTAAGGCCGGTTCACAGGCTGTCGCTTGTCGCGTGCTGCTTGTCGCAAGTCGTATGTCGCATGTAGCCTTGGATTTGTAGTATGTCGTGTGTCGCTTGTTGCAGCGACTGATGTTTTCTTCGGCTGATGTCGTGTCGTGTCGCAGGATATTTCAGTGCAAACCCAGCTAGAGCCAAGATTTCAATAGGCTAGAGGCACGCGACACGCGACAAAAGTTAATACATGTTCAACTCCTTACGACACGTGACAAAAGTTAAAACATGTTCAACTCCTTACGACACGCAACAATTTGTCGCACGACACTTTTATCGCCACAAGCTATGAACCTGTAAACACCCGTCGCGACAAGTGACACGCGACAAACGATTTTGCGACACGCGACACGCGACATACGACTGAGCCTGTGAAGCGGCCTTTAAACTTTGGCTAGAAAAACCTATCCAATCAAACTGCTGCGATGGTCTTAGGTGGTTTGGGCGCCATCTAGATTGTGTTTTGCTGATAGTAAATTAAACATTTGTGCATAGATGCTTAAAACTGTTTAATCTCTACAAAATAAGGAATAACATAAGTAGTCTTCAACTAGTAGCACTATTTAAAAGAGGAATATTAAACCACCGAACGCGCTCATGGAGAGAATGCAAACGAATCGGCAGAGTTAAACGAGTTAAAATAAACTCTTTTAACCCCTGTTCGGACACTCAGCGAGTTAATTTTAACTCGCCCGATTTTAACTCATTTAACTCTGCTCGTTTTAAGCCTGCTAGAGTTAAACGAGTTAAAACAGGCAGGGTTAAAATTAACTCGCTGAGTGCGCGAACAGGGGTTAAAATATTTAACTTTAACTCGTTTAACTCTACTCGTTTAACTCGCGCGCGAAAAGGCCCTAGGTTATATTTATTTTATTATTTATAGTTATATATATTTATTACAATAAATGAAAAAGAAAAAACCGTAACGGTAGCCTTAAGCCGTCTGATGAAACCCTTTGGCAGGGGTAGAAACGATTTTAACTAGTAGGAATAGCAACAACTAAAGCAAGCACCTGAACGTAACAACAAATGGTGTCATGCCAACAACCACAGCAAACAGTGCCTCTGTTCTGGTAATGCAGGATAGTTTATATTAACAGAAACCAGAGGGGAAACCTCATTTGTGTTATTTTTCTTGGTTGAGCGCGTTGGATTGCAATGTTTTGGTGGTGTGGGTTTGGTGTGAATTGGCGTCAGGTTAGTGTAATTGCAATGAGCGAATCAGAATTTTCAACAAAAGATGTCGCCCGTGTAGATGCTGCTACGGCTGACTTTTCTTATGCTGATTCCTTCGGGACTCCAATGTTGGCTATTAACTAAATTAAATTAAATTAAATTAAATTAATTGGAAGGAAACTATTTGATAAGTTTATGGAAACTTGACCATCCCAGTTCTTCGACATTGTGTGAAGATGGATGGGCACGATATTGTAATTTACCTGTACAACGTTTGTCGTTCGACAAGATGTTGAATGAACTGAAATTGATGTTAGGTCATTGTACTGGAAGTCATAATATATCTTCAACTGTTTTACAAAAGGAGGCTGGATATCTTTTATCCACTCTTGTTCGTACAAATTCCTCCCTCTTCAAGCACGGAAATGGCGATTCCGATTGGGATGTTGTTGACTTACCTGACATTTGATTAGTTGTGTTTTGCTTGATAAAAACATTTATACGTGTGGTATGATATTTATGGAGATGATATCAGCAGTTGGACATTACAAAAAATAAAAAATATCTGTACTGCATGTTATTGTATTTAACTGTATATATTCAATAAAAGAAACAAAAAACCGTAACGGTAGCCGTAAGCCGTCTGATGAGACCCTTTGGTGGGGGTCGAAACGGTTCGACTGAGATTCACTATGCTTTTTAAGCACTTGGGTGCTGGTTGGGAACCTGAAATTAAGGTCCTGGTTTGTAATAGGCTAGGGTTAGGTACCCCCTAGATTTGAACTGGAGATGACACCATTTGTGATCCCGGACCGGCCTTTTACATCTACTGCTGACAAAATCCGACGGCCAAGCTTGGTAGGCTAAGATCTATTGTGTTTTGTGTGGAATCGAGTTTTAAATTTATGCACCCAAAATCCATGGATTAAAATAAGATTAAATGCTTCTGCATTTTATTTATAATGCAGTGCTATATCAATATTCCAAATAACAAATATTTTTTCCACAATTATCTGAAATCATAAGATAAACTAGACAATAAGATATCTTAGGGCCTTTTCGCGCGCGATTTAAAAGAGTAGAGTTAAATTTTTTTAACTCATTTAACCCTGATCGCGAGTTAAAACGTTAACTCGTTTAACCCTATGCGCGAAAAGGATTGAGTTAATTTTAACTCTTTTAACTCGTTTAACTCGCTGCGCGAGAAGGCCCTTAGAGAAGTTTGATCCCATTTCACAGTGAGACATAGCTTCATCAAATGAGATATAGAATTAATTCACCCAAAGCAAATTTGAATAAATTTTAATAAATTTGAATAACAATTTGAATAAATACATTTTAAGAAAGTTACGCACAGGTGCGCTGTGCGTCTGCCTTAGTATCGCCAGAATTATAACTACAGTTCCACTCAAATTAATTTTTGCTTTATACAGTATACAGTTGATTTATTTGGCATTGAACACCGGTACCATAAGCTATGCATGTAAACACCACAAAATATCAAATTAAAAAAACCATTAAAGCTTCATTTTACGATTTGATCACTATTTTTTCTTTCCATTTGTTATTTATGCACCGTCCATGCCTACCCAATGCGGCAGGAAATAATCCGAAGGATTCACCATTAATTCCAACTGGCTTCCTTTGCGAGGCCAGTTGGAATAGAAAACAGCGTCTCCGCCGGCCAGAAAAGCGGCCCACCAACTGAACGTTCCCTGAGACATGATGACATGATCGCATAACGATAAAGCACACAAATCCACCTCACGCAACCCAGATAGAAAGTATACCAGATCGGGAGCCTGCAGTTTCTGCTTAACCCAATAGATGTCGTCACTGACGGCAAGAAACATTACCCTTTTAGTAGCAAATTTTTCCCTAAAATAGTTCATAACGTTTCTGTAGTACTGTGCAGGGGCGGCCACATGACCGTGTTCCTGATTTCGTAGATTCCAAGTCACATCCATTCCATGTCTTACGTGAACTCCAATCAGAACAATGTTGGATCTGCTGACATTAAGTTGTCCCAGCAGTTGACTAATAGATTGCTCAGCTTGTGTCAGAATCGGTTCTCGAAAGGTGAACTGTTGGCGAATTTGAGCGGTTGCGTTGGCGAAATATCGCCAAGACTGCAGGTAGCCCAAAATTCGGTAGTGATTTAGCCAGGTGCTATTATGTAGCCAGTCGGCTATGTTGAAGTAGTATGAACAACAATAGCTAGCGTAGAATGTAGGCGATTCTCGATTCAGTAGATCCTGAAATCGGGATTCTACGTATCGTACATTGGACAGTTTGAAAGCACGACGAATTAGTGTCGTATTTGGTACCAGCACTGTCCCACCCACCTCAGCAGCCAATCCCATCAGTGTTGCAAACTGAAACATTTGATTGCCCAATCCTGGACTGAGGCTAAAATTGGTACTAAGATAGGGACCTTTGCTTGGTTTCAGATGACGGAAGCTGGAAATGGAAGGAACGGTTTCAATTGGCCATGGAGGCGGACGCGGAGAACCAAATTCTGAAATGACAGCATTTAGGGTATTAGTAATATGGGACTGTAAATAATTAGGCACCTAGTAAGTTTGGCCTTGTTTTGTAGCTAAAATAATGCATCAATTTGATGGAGAAGTTGTTCTACCAGCCTGGAATCAACTTTCTGATTTCACTTCACACTATCAGCTGATGCACACTAATGAAATAAATAGCAATATGAAGAGTGCACAATTCTATTATATAGGTATTAGAAGGTAAGGTAAGGTTATGGTAGGTAAGCGACTAGAAGGCTTCTCTTTCTTGCATTGCGTAACGGTGCTCCGGCCGCAATATGCGAATGTTCCCACGTTTGGTTTCGTACCATAGTGTACTCTTCTACATAAACCCTTTTGTTAGTTTATAGCTTGGTTATAGCAAGAGTACATAATACACAAGAGTATGACAAGCGTCATACGCTGTACATTATAAGCTTGTTACATCCTCTGCATGCTATCGGCTGACCCCCTAGCTAAATCAGACCCCCCTCACCTGTACATGTACGGGGTCCAACCGGGGGATCAGGCTCGTGCTTGTATGTTTTGTACACTGATATGTAAATCATACAAGCTTATACCCGCTGCATAAATTGGGCCCTCGTCAAGTTTAACATATAAATATAGCTAACACCAAGAGTTTATAATAGGAAGAGTAAAACACTCAGCTCTTCCTAATAGAATAAGCTTGCAAGATGCTCGAAACATTAAGGCCGAAATCTCCCGAAGTTGCTTCTCAGCGTGTAGACCGGGTCAGACAATCTCGCACAAACACAGCAATAACGTAAGGAATATTTTGAAGAAAAAGATGAAATTCTTGGAATTGTCGTGGAAACGATGTTTTATTGCCAGTTCTACAAAGATTTCCTGAACCGAACTACATAATTTTTATATCGTTAAAAAGATTTGCTCACGCAACATAAAGATATAAAAATTATTGCTGTACGATTTTCCTAGCTCAAGTTATAGTATTTAATTTGGGAAAAGCTCCGGTTTTCGAAAAATGTTAGCGTGTTATGTTTACACGCTGAGAAAGCCCCTCGCACCGGAGATTTCGGCCTTAATATTTCGAGCATCTCGCAAGCTTATTCTAGGAAGAGCTGAGTGTCTTACTTTGGTATTATAAACTCTTGGTAACACTGGCCCCGATCCCCCGTTTGGACCACGTACATAGATAGGGGCGGGGTCCAAAGGAGCCTGATTTAGGTAGGCGGGGGTCAGTCGATAAATTTTCGGAGGATGTAGCAGACTTGTAATGCATACCTTATGACGCTTATCATACTCTTATGTATTATCTACTCTTGGATAGAGTAATGTGGATACTCGGATACGATGCGGGGTCGAATCTGATCCATGTGGTTTCGGATCGGATCGGATCATCGGGATCGGACTGGCTGGATTTCGGATCCCCTGATTATTTACTTCTCCAACTAAAAATGTTTGTGAGACCCCAAAAACAACCAATATTATAATAGGTTCGGACACCTACTATGGATCACCTGCGGTACCGTCATAATATTACATATTACAACAATATTTCAAGTTTTGGCATTATAATTAATATTAACTGTTTGTGGTCTCACAAACATTTTTGGTTTTGGAAATAAATACTCGTACTTCTAATATTAATACCATAAACAAATACTAATTATTGTAGCATATGTGTTACCTTCAGCGACGACGATAAACTTGGAAGGGACACGTTGTGGCTGAAAAAATCGGTGCTTTGGAACATATTCTATGGATATTGATACAATGGCGAAGCAACAAAGAACCAATGAAAGAACGAAAATGAGCACTCCTGAAACAAGCACAACACGAGCAGATTGTTTGTTCCATGCAAATGAAATTGTCTCGTACAAATTTCTCAGACAATGAAATTTTCGAGACCCCACTGAATTCTTTAGTAAAGAAGCTTTCTATAGTACGACCAAAAAATGTGTGTACAAACTTCGACAGTTCGAGATTTCGAAAATCCTGAAAAATCCGAAATTCCGGGTTTCATTCACGGAAAATCTAAAATTTTTTCGTTTTTCGCCGAATTTTTATCACAATGAAATTTTGTTTTCACGATCGAATAGAAAGTCATCCCGTTGCACATTTTTGCTCCTACAAGTTTTTCACGAAAATGCACTCCAATTTCCGTAATTTCGAGTTTTCAAAATTTCCGGAATTTAAACATTTTTGAATACCCACAAGATGGGTATCATTCGAAAGTTCTTGATGAGCTGAACAAATCTTGTAATAGAACCAACTCGCAGAAATGAGCTCAGTTCTCAGAATTCGCTAAAACCTTCAAGCTAGAGTGAAATCCGGAATTCCTGAATTTCGGGAATTTGGTGCATTTTCAGACATTAGTTCTATTACAAGATTTGTTCAGCTCATCGAGAGCTTTCGAGTGATACCCATCTTGTGGGTATTGGAGAAAATTTATAAAATCCGGAAATTTTGAAATCCCGGAATTCCGGAAACTGGGTGCATTTTCGTTAAAAACTTGTAAGAGCAAAAATATGCAGCGGGACCAGCTCTATTCGATCGTGAAAACAAAATTTTAATTGCGATAAAAATTTGGCGAAAAACTAAAAATTTTAGATTTCCGTTAATGAAACTCGGAATTCCGGAA
>JASAND010027816.1:0-40936 GCA_030248195.1 Trissonchulus latispiculum
ACCATTAAATTGGTCGGCTTTTGGAACTGGATTAGCCTGCATCGTCAGCCGCAGGAGGGGCGGGACCAGGTTCAGTCGACTGATTCACGTGCCTGGTCGGCCCGTCGGATTAATTTCGCCCGTTTGCAAGGTTTCTGAGTTGATGGAGAACGAAAGCGATCAACAAGATCAGTTACAGACGTCGCATCGTTAGTAACGGCTTCGTCGTTCCGTTTGCAGCAATGCGAGTAATCGCTTACTGGCCGCGCCCCCACAGGGACGGGGCGACGCTGTCGAATCCAAACGCGATGGTGTCAGGTGCGACCAGCGAGCGGTCGCCTGACGGTGCCGAGCTCAGAACTGAGCTTCCGCTAGGTGGTTTGAGACAGTTCGTGCTGAGCCCATGCCGAAGGTCTCTTCATTTGTGGTCGACTGTTGTTAAACAGGAGCTTCCGCCGGAGCTCTCTGTAAAGGACCGAAGGTGAGCTACAGAAGGGTCGACGCAACCTTCCGAAGCTTTGACGTAAAGTTTCCAGCGGACCTACCAATACGATTCCAGTAGCAGTCACGTTGGACGTTTCTGATGTGACTCTGGCCTAGCAGCTCCATGAGGTGTAGAAATTGTCCCCGTAGATGACGTCCCAGCCGTTGCCGGCAATGGCCGAGACCGCTGACCAATGTCCAATTGACCTGATGGAGGGGTCGAGCTCTGCCGGTCCGGCTCAGTTCCGTCATTGGCTTGGTGGTGTAAACCTTTCAGCCTCTGAAACTGCTCCAGCCAGAGAGATCGGGAAGACCACAGGATGTGGGGGAATTCCCGATGACGGAGGAGTTTGGGCAACTGGCCGCATGTGGGATTGGAGCGGCCGTGCTACCGCCGCCACTGCACGGTTGGCATTGGTCACAACGCTGTAAAGCGGACCGCTAGACGTCTGAGACAGTCCAGAAAACGTAGTCACGGAACCAAGACTGGAAGGATTTGGAGGCGCGATGAAAAGAAAAAACGACATCCGAGTGTCTTGGCTGAAGCCCCAAACGGCGTTTGGATAAGTCAGCTCCTGATCCACAATTACGTAACCACCTGTTGGCGGAAAAAAATGGAAAGACTCTTCAAATCCACTGGTGGTTGACCAGGTTGACCGGCTCCAGACAATTGTCGCTGCTGCTTGCTGATTGACATGGCATAAGATGGCAAGTAATTGCCGCAATAAGGCACAGTGTTGGGCTAATCTACTCAGGCTAAGCTGAAAAATACAGAAAATTGACTTGAAACTCAGAACTGGTAATCCGCAATGAATTGATCAGGTAAGCTGGATGTGCGCAAAACCCAATTACCTGATGGATAACATTTCTGGAAATGAAGATACCTTGATTGGCCACTCAAGATATTACTTCATTGCTTCACTGTGGAGAATCTGTGGCTTCTGCTGAGGACCAGTTTTCTGGTTCTTGAAGTCTAGTTCTTCTTCAGCTATCTTGCAATCCAGTATGAATCTTCGTGCTTCCACTGGAATTTTGTGGCATTGGCCCGAGGGGGTAACCCCTGTAACCTTACGCATGCCCAACCATGCCTGACTGGGAATGGATCCGATTCCGTATCTTCTTGGTAGAAGACTCCAGGCATGCTTCAATCTACCAACATTGCCAAGTGCCATCAACAACTTCAGCAGGAAACATGTTCCATGGTCCATTGCAGCATGAGAGTTGGCGCCACGAATCACACATCCATTGAAAGTCATTGGCGACCATTTCCACTGCTTCAAGGCACATGCCTCGGCACCGGTTGAAGAGATCCACGGTAGCCGAATGCAAGCACTACCACAGTCGTGGAGTTCTTCGCGCATGGCCGGACGTCCAAATTGACCAGATATAGGGGACGATGCACTCGGAGTTCGTTCTACAACCCAGTCTGTGGACGTACAGACCCAGGGTTGGATGTGGCGCACGCACGTGCACAGTTGAAGGCGAGATCCTGAGCCATAGTTGACCAGCGGTAACGTGAGGCCAGGCTCGCAGAGTCGGCCATATGGTTGCGATGGTCACCAACCATAAGACCTAGACCAACCTCATCTAGGATCATCTCCCGATCAGCTTTCGGTACCGCAATGACCTTAGATGCGTACCTCGTCGACGACCCCGCTCGTCCGGTGCCGTCGGAGAAGTCCATTGTGGATGAAGTAAAGGGTCCGGAGTTTCTTCAAGCAACCCGCTAATAGACCATCCTCCGGTAGAACATTCCGTTCTAGAAGGTCGAACAGCAGCTGAAAATCGGGGCAGCCATTGCTCACGTTTCCAGGTAGGGGGTGCTACCAGATCGTGGATGGAGAAGCAACGGGCAGGGGGTACATAGTGCCGTCAGATCTGTTTTTCAGGGCCAGTCCGGATCCAGCGCCGAAAAGATCAGCAACCACCATCCAGCCAAGCGGAAATCGAGCCCAAACGACTCCAGCTAATTTCAGATCGGTGACCGTGTTTTTCGTTTAGAAGAAATTAACCCTGGCCGGCGTAAGCCGCTGGTTGTGGTTCCACGCGGTCGGCCGCGCCGGTTTTCTTCTTTCTTCATGGCATCGACGCCGGCTGTTCGAAAACAGCCCCCAGACCACCGTAACTGGCATCTACCAAACATGTTGAAGATTTTGTTGAACTCTGGGTAAGCCAGAACAGGGACCTGGGTGAGGGCCCTCTTCAAAGCGTCATAAGCCAACCAACAAAACTCGGTCTCTTCAACCACCGATCCTTCTTCAGGAGTTCCACTAGGTGAGACGCAATTTTGGCAAATTCCGCCGCAAGAATGACGATCGTAGCAACCGAGTCCTAGAAACGTTTTTACGCCTTTGATATCCGTCGGAGGGGAGCAGCTTCGCCACGGCTGCACACTTGACTCCACCGAGATGCCCTCCAGACCGCCGATATGCCCTGTACAAAGGGACTTTCGTCCGGAAAATGCAATTCTCCGGTTTGATCCGCAGCCCGTTGTCGCGAAAGTTATGGAACAACATGCGGGACATCAGCAGATGCTCCGACATGAGCGGTGACGGGAAGAGAACATCATTAGGATAGACGGGTAAGCCCGTCAGAATCTTCTTCATGATGCGCTGCGAAGCCGAGCCACTAGCTCAGAACCGTCCTAATTGCTGACGAGGATGCAAGGAGACGGACAAGCCTTGGGCGATTGATCGCAAAGGAGTGAACTTGCTTCCAGACTTCTACCTGATGTCGCAGAGCTCAAGGAGTAAGTCCTTGAAGCGGTTCTTCATTTCTTCATGCGCGTCAACTATAGCGAAATCCATGTTTGCTTCAAAATCCCGTACCGTTTCTTCGTGGATCGGACCTCGACGTGGCGTAAGGACGTCCGCCGAATTCCCAACGAAGTGTTGATCCAGGTCGTCTTCTTCACGAACAACAGTGTCAGTGCCGAATGGGCTGCTTTGGATCACAGAACGGTGTAGTAGTTGGCGAACCTCATGGCGAATGACTTGGTGAACCGGGTGTACGGACCAAACTTTGATCTCATCTGTCTGTGTCTTCCGGGACTGATCCAAAGGATAAGTGCTTAGTACTCTTCCGCGTGAGTTCACTCATCCAACTGGTGTGGTCCCCTGGCCGGGCAGAAACGAGCCAGGTCTCCAAAACACCAGATGAGAAAGTGAGGACTGACAGGAAATCCATTTCCGGTCTCCATCACCATCAACGTCGGACGGTCTTCTCTCCTTCCTGCCGAACGGGAGTCGCTCCACTCATTCCCTGGTACCTTGGGTGAGGTCAACACGTGGTCTTCCACCATTGTATACGCGGATATACAAGACCATGGGGTTTATCCAAAAATGCTAGCGAGAAGGTAATCCCGTTGACTATCGACTATCCCGTTATAGACCCACGTCGGCCAAGTAGGAGGATGTTGCAACCAATGGGCCAAAGACCGTCGGGCTGCCTTGCGGCCGACAGCCTTAGACGTACTGTTCCTGCTCCGGGAAAAAGGTGCACCTGATCCCAGACGCATCGGGAACCGTTGGCCGTAACCGCGCCCGGTTGAAAGCATCCATCGATTACCACCAGACGCTTCGTTGCACCCCAGCGTGGGTGGATCGAGACAACCAAGTCAGCACGAGAGTCCTTGACTACTCCTGCTGGAGGTTCGGAACTACCAAAAGGCTGTGCATCGGGTTCCAATTTATTAGACACAGGTCAGTTGGCACTGACAAAGAATCGTCAGGGAGTTGCCTCCACCGTCGCCCAGAAATAAGCGGCACGGAGAACCCAATTGGTAGAGCACGATGAAGTTCATCGCATTCCAATAGATGATCCTCACATCCGTGATGCGGAGGTTCCAATATCCACCGACGTTAACGCTATGACAGGGTCCGCGCGTACCAGCACGTAAGGTGCTTTTCTTCAGATGCGAACGTTACTCGACGGAGGCTGTAAAGCCAACAAGACCGCATCCGGAACCGCTTCGCATTCCGGCGCATGGTCAGCCAAATGCACCGACGCAAATTTCATAACTTCCATTTGACGCGTAGTTGTTCGTTAAAACGTCAGTCCTTCCATTCAATATTCGATCTGAGCGCCAACGAGACAGTCCCAATATGCAGGTCGCCCCAGTCCATAAAATAGGGTTGACCCTCGTCAACAGTTCGGATGCTGGAGGGATGGGTGGGGCCATCAAAATATCAAGAGAACCCCATTGTCTCTGATCCGAACGACGTAAGGTCGATTTCGAGATTGAATCTTGAGGACGAAAGGCTTCCTGGTTTGCAGATGTTGCTTTGCCTGTAAAGGCTCGCTGACAGCTCTTCGTCATCGGGCGGTCCCCAGGGCTCGTGTCACGAGACCGGGGCTTGCCAGACTTCGTGACACTAGCCTCGCTGGGGTCCACCGGAAGATTCTTCTTAAGCGTCTGTTGGAGCGGCGGGCATTCGGGAGGTTTGAACCCCAATCGAGTACGTCGATCACCGTTTGATGGTTGCTAGCGTTAAACGTGGCGGTATGATCCACTGCGGTTGAAAGGATCAATTTCTGACCGTCAGAACGACCAGAGGGGTTCCCATCCGTAATTCGGCCATTAGCCGGTCGATGTTGGTTGTTCCTTCATTCTCGCCCTGACCAAACTGGTCCCATTTGAAAGAACCACCAAATATTGGCGATCCCGACGAAACAAAAACCCAGGCAGCAAATTCATGCTTCTGAGTTTTTACTGTCCTGCGTCGGCTCCGGTAATCGTCGCCACGTAAACCGCGACCTGGTATCATAAATAATGTTCAGCACCATAACAGGCCAAAGTTCATCATGGACAGAAGAACATCCATCACCAGATGTACGTATGGGGCATCACCGAGACGACAGAGGTGTAAACCTCGTCGGTAGGATGGCATGGACAGCTGGGGGGAACACAAAGGCGGTTCCGCGCCCCTTTTTATTCAGTTCCATGATGTTCACCCGAGGAATAAAGTCCATTAAAGTCCAATAAAAAACCACCGACCTCATACCCTTCCGTCTGCCCCGACGATGACCACCACCAAGGCGGCCACCAGCGGTGCCCAAAAAATGAAGCCTGATTATTCCTGGTCCAAAGCCCGAACGTAATGGTGGCTGAACCAGCAGTTGATAAATAGTCACGGTTACGGCGAACGAATTACCTCCGTTTTGATGGGCGGGGTTCGCTGTACCCAGGGTAATTACAGTCTGTTCGTTGTAATACCAGCAAATGATGGGACATTTGTTGAAACGGTGGGTATAGAAACGAAGACCCACCGTTGGGTTTGATGACAGGGGGTGCCCGACCGGCCGGTTGCATTATACCCATCCATTGGCCACCGAATTCTGATGGGTCCCATGAAGATGGGGGCCACCCAACAGATGCCAGTTCAAATAATTGTTCGATTCGGCACTACGGAGACCGGAAAAAATGTCCAGGTCCAAAACCGATATCCCACCGGTTGGAGGGACTAACCACAGGAAATAGGTAATATGACCCTAGTCATGGGCCAGATCGTTCACCACCAGGTTTGAGTTGGAATCGGCCAGGGGCATTCCACATCACCCCCGAGCAAGCTGAGCTGACCAGACCGGGTAACCGGTCCACTTCTAATTCCAGATGTGATGGATCAACCATATCTGCCGGACTTCCAGGTGGTGGCTCATCGGCTTGCACGTGGGCTGTAAAGCCAGTGCCGATTTCTTCTGATCCAGCTGGTGAACCAGGCCAATCCAGATGTTCTGTTCTCCTGCAGTTTCCGATCAACCGAGGCCGAATGGGCCAATGCAGAACTGGTCGGTAACGACCCTGATCATAGGTGACCGCTGGAGTCACCTGGTGATTTGAGGATCTACACCAGGCCAAAATGACGCGTAGACAGGCAACCCATGCTGCTTTGGGTCAAACACCCGTGGGCTTTGCCTTCGCAGTACGACTGTAGGCGAATGGCCTTTTCCTGCAGCTTCAAGGACGTACTGTGCTTCTTCATGCTTCACTCACCAATCACTTCTTCTGAGGATCCAAATTGTGATGTTTTCGTCCAACAAATATCAGAATCGGCAATCCTGACTGTTGGTGGACCATGGTGGAGGTAACTCCAACAGATATTCAGAAAAAACCAAAATCTGAAATTATTGACAAAAACATGCGGTTGTTTGTACGTACGTACCCCTAAATTGTTAAGAAAAATACCCTATACTGGTGAAAAATAACAAAATTGAGTGGCATATTGTATGAGATAGAAAAGGACCTAAAGTGCCTGAAAGAGAAAATAGAATTAGGGCACAGTACATAATTGAGAAAGTTACAGTTAAAACAAGTAAGAAAAACAAGTAAAAAATTATTAAAGTGAACCTACAATTTTTATTGTTAGCCTAACTCAAATCCCCAAAAATGTCCCTAAATCCTATCTCAGTTTGGTGGCCCCACTAAGTCACGTATACCACTCACACAAATATTTGTACGTACGTACTGCACAAACACACCACAGCCTAAGAAAAAAATGTGCACTAAGGTGAATACATACGTATAGCCGTAAGGCTGGTGGTGATAAACAGGACCCAGAGAAAAATCGATGAGTTGTACGTAGATAGGCAGGCAGGAAAAGACCAAGTAATTGGTCTATAGCAGGAAAAGACCAAGTAATTGGTCTGTAGGCAGCTGGAAAATAGCACCAAAGGCAGGAGATCAGGATAAGTTCGCGTAAGCGAATGGATATTTTACCTGTAAAGGTAAATTCTTCACCGGACAGGAAAAAAATCCAAAAACTTACACGATTGAAAAATAGGGAGAAGACCAGCTTCGACCAGTTTTCACCCTGGCAGACTAATGTAGCGCAGCCGGTGTAAACCGTTCCAAATCAGGATTCGTAGACCAACTGGCTACCCGACAAGTAATTGTCGGGGGCGCTGCCACACAATAGATAACGCGCCTGGCCGTCAGGAACCAGGCAGGGGAAGCCTCGCCAATTGTTGTAGTTGTTGATCCAACCTACCTAGGCTAACCAGCTAAACCTAACTGCCAATATAACAAGACAAATGCTTTAATGAACAGTACGTACATACGTGGGCGTAAGCCCTTACAGACAGTCAAACCCAGTTATACAATACATAAGAACAAACATTCAAACATACCTGTACAGTTACCCATTAGGGGGAGAGTAGGTGGAAATGAGAGGGACCCACCAAAACAGGTAAGCTGTTATAAGGGCGAACCCAGAGAGCCCTTAGAGAACACCACTCTGTAAATAGAAAAGTAGACGACTGATGTGTTTAAGAGATTTGAAGGGAGACCCCCAAGTAGGCGGGGCTTAGAGAGACATACAGCGCCGCCAGTACACCAGCCAGCGAATGGCTGATAAACACATAAGACAATCTTCAATCAATACAGACAGGGAAGCTGCCAAAGTAAACGGAAACTAGACGCGGAAGTAAACACATAGGCATCACAATGACAGGGGTAATTTGCATAATTACTCCTTACACTACACTTCCCACGGTCAGTTTCCAACTTTTCAGGTCTTCGAATAGTTCCAATTAGAATCTTCTGGAAGGCTTCAGTAACATCTTTTGCACCCTTCGTTTTCACAGGCTTGGCCCAGGCATGCTTGGAAAACACATCAATCACTGTCAGCATATAGCGGAATCCATCGTTGTATTTAGATATATTACTCATATCACACAGGTCAGCAGCCCATTGTGCATCAATTCCAGGAACATAGACTCTAGGTTCGATGCTTAGCTTCTTTCTTGCCTGCTTGTGAAGAGTATATGGATCTTGACGAAGTAGCCATGCTTTGACTTTATTCCTGTCTTTAACTGCTTTGGTGAGTCGAGATAGTCCTGAATATGCTGTAGGTAGACCAGGAGTGTAATAGAGACGATTCAAAGTTGCATCCATCTAAATCTTTTAGACTTGGGCTCAAGACGTTCTGGCCAGTCGTCCTTTCGTTTACGCTTTGCAAAATTGACAATCTTTGCACGCTTCATTAAAGGACCTCCTTTTGACTTGGCACGTCTTCCTTCAACTTGGTGCTCACCGATCCATTTAGGTTGATGACTTGTGTGGAATCGGTGTTCAGTAGTAGGTCGCTTCGCTAAATATCCTTCAGGATCCAGCCGCCGTTTACAAAGATACTTTGGTCTGACCAACTGCTTTGCAATTAAACGTCATTTCTTAAGGTGCTGTTTTGCCGCCAGTTGCTTTCTTTGCCAGCGTCTATAAATGGCCTTCTGATTACTGGTAGCTGCATGTGCTAAACGCTGTCTTTTTATAGCTTCATCTTTTGGAGCAACCTATCTTTTTCGAGATGGTTGATACACTTGCATTTCTTGAAGGGCAGTTTCAAATATAGTCTGACCGGGTTCTCCCGTTGTTCCAGTAAGGTGAGATTCAAGCAAGTTCACAATGTTAGTGTTTGGCACTCGCACATTGTGGAACAGCATTTCTCCAGTGTCATTCCACGTGAGTATATCTGGATTTCGAGCGAGTTGATCTGTTATTGCAGTCAATTCCTGTTCATCAATCGTTGCTTCATCAATCACCGATTCATCGTCAGAGAAACTGGCAAAGTCAACATCATCAAACGTCTTTGACACAAGTGCTTCAGGTATAGGATTTGGCTTTGGTGCCTTACCAAGGTAATGACTATATTGAGACAACAGCTGTTGAAACTTCTTCACTGTTTCATCATTTCCTTCATGAGATAAAATATTGTCCAAATCATTTTTTAGCTGTGTCAACTTGTTAGCAACAGGTTGATTCCAGTTGCTATCGTATGGTACAAGTTTCATTTTCCTGAAGCTTGTCGTCTTCCTAGTAGTGAGCCAATTGCTCCTGCAATTGCTGGTATGAGAGCAAGCAGAAGGTTGCCACCACTTTGTACAATATGTTTTTGCTTATGCTTTAGACCACTCCTAGGATTTGTAATCTTCCTGAGAACTCTATGTAACTATGACGACTCAGACGTTTCTTTTGATCTGTAGATATAGGAATATATCCCTTAAGCACGTTCAGTGCACATTCGCAAATATATACAGCGGTGAAAGTCGTCGCTGGCGCTATGAAGTAAGGACTTGCGTTGAGCAGGAGACGTTCCAGCTGCAGAGTGCAGCTTTTTATAGTGTTTAGGCAGGCGATATAAACCCATACTGAATGATTTTTAAATTAAATTTAAATCAGATTTTTACTTGCTTATATAGCCTACGGGCTCTTCTCCAGGTAGAATGCCACTTATAACCCGAGTTTGATCATGTGACTCGGGTTTAAGTCTAGTAGCAAGTAAGTATAAGGCTCTTTAGTGGCGTCTTCAAAAGCTTCAATCAGAAATTTACCCTTGCCTGAAAATACCTGCCTCGCCAAGTGACTGATTTGAGCTCCATCACGAGTATTTTTCATCAGGAGAATATGGTTTGCATTCAGAGATATAGTGCGATAATTTTTTGGAAATAGGTTCTGAAGTAAGGCAATGCAACTAATGTTGTAGTGATGGCTGTACTTTGTGAAAATATTTGCCAGCACCTCTGGTAACTCGCTCATTAGATCATCCAGGACTAAAAGCATATTTCCTTCCTTAAATAGATTCTCATCTGGCAAGCCTTGCCTAAACTCATAATCTAGGTTGTTGTAAAGTGGTTGCCAAACACTGAGCACCAAACTACCCTCGTAGGAGAGTCTTTCATTAGATACATACTCCCTGACAGCTTAGATGTAAACTGAGACTTGCCACTACCAGATGGTCCTACCACTAACGTACTAAAAGGACACTTGAGACGCACATCCATTGTTTATTTACAAGAATTTGCACATACAGTAATGACTTATATACATTATTTATACAATAGTTATATACGCACACTATCAACAGCTTGTCTCCATTCAATAGGAAACATTACATAGTATTTAAGAATAGCAAGATAAATCAAGGGACGCCATATGGTTCTGCAGTTAAAGTCAACAGAACAGACATCCCACTGTTCAGGTTCAGCCATGTCGATAGATAAGTTTTCTCTTCATCATCTTCCATTAGTGATAGCTTCTTCAACTAAATACTGAAAGTGACTATCCAAGTAGTTTCGATATGTATCAAGACAAGTATGGTCGTGTTGCGAAAGACATGTCAGCAGACATCCAAGACATTCAAAGCTGACTTTTGAGAAATATCTAGCCAAACGTTCCACTTCTTTGGCAAAACCAAGTAAATAGAGTCGCTCCCAGGGAGCTGTTGGTTCTGAGTTGGTGACTGCCATCATCTCCGCAACAAAGGACTCGTATAAATTCTTCTGTGGTTGTGGTGGTGGAACCCATTGCGTTGCATCAGGCGGCCAGTAGTAACTAAGCTTATGACTTCCATCTTCAGAGCTGGAATTGTTATCACCATTTCCACTCGTCTTCCCCCGCGCCAGTTTCGCATTTTGTTCCGCAATAGCCTTGAGTTTGAACCTCGACATAACTCCGAAACCGCAACACGCACGACAGAATCCATACAAACTAATTCGTTTAGATTTAGTTGCTTATATCTGTTTCAAATTAGGCCAGTAGGTCAAAGAAGAAGCAAACAATCGATGACTCATCATCAAACAACTTTTCTATGTCAAGACGTAATAATACATGAGTTAAGTCTGTTGCAGCAGGTGACTTCTAATAGAATTTTCTAGTATGTGGTCCAACTTCGCATTGTCCAACCACAGATCCATTAAAGTTTAGTCTTTGGAATATGTCGGCACACATATCTTGTAGCATTAGGAGGCGCTCACCACACACAGCATGAGGATTCACTCCAGTTTCTATGACAGACCCGAGTTCAACTTCATCTTCATAAATTTTCTTATCGAGAGCCATTCTGTAGCCAAGATCAACATTCCAAGACTCATTAACATTGAGTAGAGTGCTGTTGATTCATGACTTTGTTGTATACTGAAATGATGGTCGACATAATAATACAGTCGCAAGTACTGTTACAACCGAAAATAATGCTGCAATTATCAGTTTGTTCATTGTTATTTCTGAAAGACAAGCTACTGTTCTTAAATAGTTATTGCGCAATCATTGATTACGTAATCATTGCAATCCTTGATTGCGTAATCATTGCAATTATGACGTCATTGCAATGACGTCATTGAGAATAACTAAGTATAAAAGGCGGTAAGTAAACTATTCTTGTTTATTTTAGTACAATGTCTGATGATTTGAATCAGTTAGCCGCTATGGCTCAAGACGTATTGGATCACCAGTGTGATACTTGTGGCAAATCGTTCAAGAAGAAGTCTAATTTAAGACGACATCAGCGAACAGTTCATAGTGGAAAGCAGTGGAACTGTAGCCAGTGTGAAATATGTGAAATATATTTTCCCATCTTTTCGTGAAAATCTTCATAAATGATGAAACAAAATTTACTGTAGCTAATTGGGTAGTTTTGCACTATGGTGTTGAGATTTATAAAGTATAGGTGTCAGTTGGTTCATGTTTAAGGGCGGGAGCAGTTTTTTAGCGCATTGCTTGGTGAATATCGTTGTGGGCAGCTGTGACTTTTAAGTCTTAGTGAATCTGTAGTGAGAATCTTTGTTATATTGTTTGGAATTTGTGCCATTTGAAATTATGAAAGTGTATAGTTGAATTTTAATGATTGAAGTAAAAGTATCGTGTTTTCTTAGATTCTAGTTTTGATATTTTTGTAGATAAGCGCGAGGAGACAACATTTAGGCATACACTACCGAAGTAAGGACCTGCATGTTTCTTTATTAGTCATTTATCTAGCAGTACATCGAGCAACTACATTTGTACACTAGTGTGAAAAACCATTCTCAAGGAAGGACAATTTAGAGCGTCATTTAAGAAACTATCAACGCAAGCGAGCACTTAAGGACCTTCGAAAAAGTCTCGCGATTCTTCTACCCTAACAGAATCCGATGAGGAGTTGTTGGAAATGCCAATGCCTGAATTCGATGAACAACATAACCCAATCGATTTAACTGAATTGGACGAAGAATTATTGGAGATGCCAATGCCTTATGCTCGTCCACCATATGAAGTTGTACCCACTCAGCAAGCCTTCCATGGTTGGTTGCGAGGTTACCGGGTGGTTCCAAGGGACTTTGCTGGTGATCTGGAGGTGTTTCTTGGTGAGGTTTGGGAAGAATTAGTGGGGCTTTTGAATCGAGAACGGGATGACTTGGTGGGCCTCAAGTTTTGGCTGTGTACGAGAGTTCGTCTTCGACGGGCTACGGATAAACTGGAGGTGATGGAGGTGTGAAAGGTTGAAATCAGGATCTGAAAGATGTGAGGAAAAGTGTCCAGGGCGGGGATCGAACCGCCGAGCTTTGGATTAACAAATAGAACGCCCAACCACTTGCGCCACATCCCCGGACATGGAGACTAGATTATTACACTGATTTCAACCTTTCTGGGTTGCTGATATTTAACATACTCCCGTTGCCAATTGAAATTCGGCCTCGAATTTCCAGGAATTGCAGGTCGGTCCTCAAATCCAAGTACCATGTGGTCTAAGGGCGGCTCCCCGGCTGCCTCCTAACCCGAGGCCATATCGTACTTCATTCTCCTTCAAAGCCGGGAGCCTTTACAAATCAAAGAACCATACAACCATATACAATAACCCTTAGCACCACGAGGACCACAATATACCAAACCATCTATCTTGACCTGCAATTCCACCATTGCCAGGCATCACAAACGACTTCATCTCCTCAGAGCGGTAAGGACACGGCACGGTCGCCAAATGTGAAAGGTTGAAATCAGGATCTGAAAGATGTGAAGAAAAGTGTCCAGGGCGGGGATCGAACCCGCGACCTTTGGATTAGAAGTAGAACGCCCTACCACTTGCGCCACATCCCCGGACAGGGAGACTAGATTATTACACTGATTTCAACCTTTCTGGGTTGCTGATATTTAACAGAGGCACACTTTGCTGCAAAGCAAAAGATGTACAATTGGGAACCCCTTTGGTTGAGGAGGTGGTCCTTGCGGAGGATAAAATTAAGAAGCATCTGGAGAGTTTTCTCAAGATGGGTTCCAATTCGGTGATAGATGAGGTCCTACATATGGATGTTCAGATACCTCGTCATCGCCCTCTTGTTAGTTCTTGCTACAAACCTCTTCCTCATTGGATTCAATCAAAGAAGGCTGTTGTCAACGTACAAAACAGCGACAATTTATGTTTTCTCTTGAGTATACTGTCAGCACTACATCAGCCTGATGATAATCAATGTCGGGGTTTCGAAATATGAATTGTTTAAATCAGAACTTGTCATCAATGGACTAGATATGTCAATGAAGTTGAAAGACATCCACAAATTTGAAAAGCTCAACACCATCAGTATCAATGTATTTGGAGTAGAAGACAAATCACTCCTTCCTCTGTATCTATCCAAGAACAATTACGAGAAACACATCGATTTGCTACTCTATGATGGACATTATTCCTGGATCAAGGATCTTGATCGCTTACTGAGCGATCAAAGAAATCATGATGGCAAGAAATATTTCTGCCGGAAGTGCCTGCAGCCTTGCTATTCAGCGGAGAAGCTGGCTGATCACGTGAAACGATGTCTTGTTAACAAACCAAGCAAGGTGTTCATGCCAGAAGATAACACTTTGCGGTTTAAGAACCATCATCGACGTCTTTGAAGCCCATAGTTGTGTATGCTGATTTTGAGTGTCTAACTGAGAAACTAGATACATGTCGACCGACTCCGTCTAAGTCATCCACAACCACCTATCAGCGACATACGCTTTGTGGCTATGGTCTGGTTTCCATTAAACAGTGCTGTGACGAAGGAACAAGGAGCATTGGTGTATCCTCTGTCTATCGAGGAAAGGATTGTGTGTCCAGATTTCTTGACGAAATTATTGATATTGCAGAAGAGCATAATGGAAACCTCAACAAGTGTGCACCTCTTTATCTGACTGATACTGAAGAATCTGGCTTTCAACAAGCCCTCTGCTGTCAATTTTTGTGGAAAACAGCTACTTGTTGACAGAGTACGAGATCATTGCCATTTGTGTGGTTCCTACAGAGGACCTGCTCATAACAGATGTAACCAACAACATCGTCTAAACAGAGATATCACTGTTGTTTTCCATAACCTGAGACGATATGATGCGCATCTTATCATGCAGGAAATCGGCAAGGTCTCAAAAGACAGAAAACTGAAAATGAACGCTGTAGCCAAAGGAATGGAAGACTATCTCAGCTTTACCTTAAAGAAGACGCCCTCGAAAGAAAGAGACGACAGCGACGATGAGTCAGAGGAAGAAAAACTGGTTGTTGGAGATGGTCTGGAGCCTGTTTTTTGGAGGATTCGGTTCATAGACAGTTGTCAGTTCCTTGTGGCTTCATTGGATACCTTAGTGAGTAACCTTCAGGACGCCCAATTGAAGATACTGGCCTCAAATCTTCCTGATCCTTCCAAAATGTCCCTGCTGACTCGAAAGGGTGTCTATCCATATGACTACATGGACTGTTGGCAGCGATTTGATGAAATTGGACTCCCATCGAAAGATGCATTCTGCAGTCGTCTAACAGAACAAGACATTTCTGACTCTGACTATGACCATGCCGTTAATGCATGGCAAAGCTTTAATGTTCAGACACTTGGTGGATATCATGATTTATATTTATTAAGTGATGCATTGTTGCTGGCTGATGTGTTTGAGAACTTTAGAGCTTTTTGTCTTCAGCATTATGACTTGGATCCTATCTATTACATTACATTACAGTACATACTTACAGTCTCTGGTTACTCAAAAAATAGTTTCAGTTCCAGTGCCCAAAACATGACAAACTTTAATTATTCGATTAAGATGTATATATGTGTTTGTAAGAAAGCACCACTTAGTTTACATGATTCAGGAAACAAAGTAACCCTTTCATGCTATAGCCAAATTCTGGATATGCAAGAATTACATTTTGCGCGTGTTTGTTCACTGAGTTCAATGTTTGTAAACACTGTAACGAACAAGAATGAAACATGCAGACATAAAACAGTTGATACAAGACATTGACAAAACAATTTCAGTGATAAAACAATTTTCGCACTGGTTCAAATTTGTGCACAATATACATATATTATATATTTCAATGCTGCTTTGAAGTCGGGGCAGCTTTCGACTCCGTTCCGCCGATTGCATTCAAGCCATTGATTGATTTAAGCCACTGGGAATCATCTGACGCGAAGAAGTCATCGTCATCCTCGTGCAGCTTTCCAGCCGAGTGGATGTGATCCTAATGCAGTACCAATGTCTAACACATAGGTAATACCGAGTAGATAAAATAGGCAAAATGCATTTGTAGAAACGATAAAACAAGCATTCACATAAACAGTTAAGCCAATCACTTTGTCAACAAGCATAGTGGCATGACAGAGAACAGCTGTCTGTCCGATTGCAGCTGGCAGTGATGTACTCAGTCTTGTAGAAGCTATGAGCAAACACAAAAAGCGTGTTCCATAAATTGCTAAATTAAATTGAAGCAAATCTGAACGAAAGGCTTTCCGTTGCTCCGTGGAAGCAAAGTTTCTACCCGTGTTTTACTTTAACTCACTTTAAAATGCTGAATTTAAAGAATTTTTACCGATTTTTGTATGTTCTTAACAATCATTTAGCTAAATCGACGTTTGTGCATGTTTGTATGGGAAAATTGTGGCTTTAACTAAAAGATTTAGGCGAAGCCGTTAAATTTGTGATGTTTTAAGTCGTAAAGCCTAACTTTCCATTCCCACATTTTCCTCTCCATTGTTCAACTTTTTGCTAGATAAGATGTCTTTACAAGAAATCTGTCCTGTCCAAAGTGTCTGACAATTTTAAAACCCCCGGGATAAGAATTACATTACATAATTAATCAAACTATCAAATTATCCGATTAAACTACTTCACCCAGCTTTGCAATATCGAAGAACATCACTAAATTTGCTGAAAGAGTTTATAGACGTTAACAAGTTGCCTAGAGTATATTAAAATCGTGCTAAGGTATGTCAGACTAATTGTCATAATTTTCATTAGCTGCTTCATTATTCAAGACTTAACATATGGCAGGACTGGCTTGGGAGAACTACTGCGAACAATAGAACGTCTTGCAAGAAACGCAACTAAAATAAATAATTCTTTATTCATAATTCCTAATTCATTCTTTGCTTCTTTTTATTAATAGCATTGAATCAAGACAATACAAAGGATTTGTCCAAGTTTCCAATGAATTCGCCGTTTGGCCATGGGCTGTTATCAGATCAGACCATGGAATTCTCTGACTATCAGCAAAACTCCAAGGGATAGTCAGCCAGGTTGTCAAATTCCAAAACCATCGGCAACCTTCCGAGGAATCTGCTTTTGTGTTTTTACAATCTGCTAATTCCCAACACCATCGGCAGCTTTCCGCGGAGTTTGTTTATTGCTCAGCACAACCAGACGGAGTAGCAGCATTCCGCGGAGTCTTCCAACACTGAAACACAAACAGCAAATTCCCAACCCAATTTGCAGGTTTCCTTGGCAGCATTCCAATGCGCCGCGCAGGCAGCCAAATTCCTTGGAATGTTGTCAGTTTTCGCGAGTCAGAATCTTTTGATAGACGCATTGGATGGGATGCTTGTCTTAAACTGACTGACATGAAGCTGGAGCTTCTCAAAGACAACGATTAGTACATGGTTTTTTGAACAGGGTATTCATGGAGGTGTAGCGATGACTTCTCAGCGTTATGCCAAAGCGAATAACCCCTATCTAGATGTATATAACAGTTCACTACCAACAAACTTATATCTTATATCTTGATGCTAACAATTTATATGGGTGGGCTATGAGTCAAAAACAGCCTTGTGCAAACTTTCATTGGCTTTCACAATCGGAAATTGATAAAATTGATTCGGAGGGTGTGAATGAAGAGGAAGAGGAGGGCTACGTTTTGGAAGTTGATTTTGGGTATCCTAAAGAACTTCATACATGGCACAATGGTTACCCGCTTGCTCCAGAGAAATTGGTAATTTCTGATGATATGTGATCACCATATTGCAAGCTAAAATCTCAATGTTGCTGATTCAAAGGTGCACAAGCTCGTGCCCTACCTTTACAATAAACAAAAATATATTATTCTTTTTCGTAACCTAAAACTTTATTTATCATTGGGTCTGAAATTAGAGCGAGTGTATCGTGTCCTTGCTTTTCTACAATCTGCATGGATGCATAAATACACCAGCTTTAACACTGAGATGCGCAAGGCTGCTAAGAATGACTTTGAAAAGAATTTGTTTAAATTGTTGAATAATTCTGGTTTTGGCAAGACTATGGAAAATGTGTAAATTTATAAATGTGGAGCTTGTATGTGCTCAGGCTCGGTTCAGCGAATTGGTATCAAATCCTCGTTTTGAACGGGCTACTGCTTTTAATGAGGATTTGATAGCAGTCTGTATGAGTCGAGCGACGGTCGAGCTCAATAAGCCCATCTATGTTAGATTTAGTGTGCTTGACTTGTCAAAGCTACTCATGTATGATTTTCACTATAATTATATTGTACCTAAATATAAGAATAATTGTAAATTGTTATTTACTGATACTGATAGTCTATGTTATTTCATTGAATCTAATGATGTACATAAAGATATGTCTGTTGATTGTAATTTGTTTGACAATAGTGACTACCCTTCCGAACATTTTTTGTTTTCCTCAACCAATAAAAAGCTAATGGGGAAAATGAAGGATGAAACGAATGGTAGTCCTATTTCAGAGTATTGTTTGTTGCGTGCTAAAATGTACAGTATTTTGTGTGGTGGGCAAAGGGTGTTAAAAAGTATGTTGTAAAAAGATATCTTAATCATACTGATTATGTTGAAACGTTGTTTGATAAATCTCTTCGTCGAAATGTAATGAATATGATTAGAAGCAATAAGCATCAATTATTAGCTTGTCTGCTTTTGATGATAACCGTTACATCTTAGACGATGGGATTAGTAGCTTGCCGTATGGACATTGTGATATTGTGCAGTTTGTTCATGTAAATAAGGAAACACCAAAGAGTTTGTCTTTCTTATTGAATAGAATAAGTATAAACATAGTCTATAAAACAAACATTAGAGTTATTCATTGTCCTGTTCTTCATTCAAGAATGAGTGTAGTAGTTGATAAGATAGATAAAGTAGATAAAATTATGAATAATAAATATTATGAAAACTTACCTCAGTGGACTTATTGGTAGGAAAGTCGATAAAAGGAACCGGTTTAAATTGGTTGTATTGTAGCAGTGTGTTGGTGTTGAGGTGTCCCAAGCGCCACAAACTAGTTGCGTACGATCTACCTCAAGCGCCTCCTGCGCCTCTGAGCCAGAACTGTCATTTTTATACTACTAATATGGTTTGGGTTTATTAGCTTTTACACGGTTTAGTAGTAATTTGAAGAACAATTATAATCTCAATCAATTTTGATTGAATTTTGATTTGAATTTTTCTCAGCGTTCCAAGCGTTGAGCGAGAGAGCTATTGCGAAAAACCCTAGCATCCTCTACCAAACCCGGCCACTTCGCATCAGCATAATAAAATCCTAGGTCTGGGCCACATGCCAACATTACATTAAGGGATGTATCCCATGACGATTCACAAACTGCTCTTCGGAAACTGTAGGCTTCTTGATGCTCTCGTGAGTCCCATCAACGCATCCGATTTCACAAGGCAGTCCAACAATCCCACGGAAACCAGTTGCCATAGAGTTCACAAGATCTTCTGCCTCAGGCCAATGGATAAACCGATGTAATAGGTACCTGATAACTGCACCAACAAACCGCTGAATGGCTACTCACGGTAGCTTTGTCGACGCCGTGAGCGTCTCCGACCAAGCGATAACTACCACCCGTGTCCAAATGTCTAATTGCCAACTTAATCTGTTGGTCTACAGATAACGCATAGTTTCTGTTGGTTTGATGAACCAAATAAGGATAAATCAAGTCATGAGTATGTCGAAGGTTTTCGTCACTTAACCGAAAACGGGACTGATTTTCATAAGGCAGGAAATTAAAATTAATGCGGTCTCTAAACGATCGGCGCTTCCTGCGCCTAGTCGGAGGTTGGAGAGCTTCTGGCACCCAATCGCTGTCTGAATCAGAACTAATCATAGTATTTAGATTAAAGTTGCGAGCAAATCTGAAACAAAGAGAAAACTCCTACAGTTTTTTCCAATGCAGAGCAATTAAATAGTTTACATAACTTAGAAATTGAAAAAATTAATTAAAAAGACATTGCATGATTGAAAATTGTTTAAACAAATCCAAACCGAAAAAACAGTAAGGAAAGTTTAATTAAACTGACAAAATGCGAATGCAAAAATGCAAAAATGCGAAAAAAGGAGGTCTGAACATAGAAATACAACGCTTGAACGGTCAAAGTTTTCTGTTAGACTGTTAGACTTTTAAGCAACAGTAACAGTCTAACAGTGTTAGTTTTATGCAACGATTGCTCTTGAACACTTGAACACTACTCGTAGTCACTGTTCAAACACTGTTCAAACACTGTTAACTAACAGTCTAACAGTAGTTGAACACTGTTAGTTTTATGCAACGAAATTCACCGTTCAACTATTCAACTGTTAGACAGTTCAACTGTTCAAACTTTTATGCAACGGGGCCCTGTTCTGTGATCTAGAAAATCCAGGTAAGTACAATTTTTCATCAAGATCGAAGACAAAACATTTCTGGGATATCCAGGTAAAACTTAAAAACTTAAAATTCTAAAAATTTGAAAATTTTTTGTCGATTATTCAAAAATGCGTTCATAATAATCATAATTCATAAATGCGTTTATACAAAATTTATCTCCCCCTTCTGGGATCGCAGTCGAAATTTAAATTTAGCGATAAATACAGCCTTTGCTTCCAGCCAGAAAGCTTTGTTTGTTGGCTCTCTCACATTTCCAATTTCAGAAAAAAAGAAAACCGCAAAAAGAAAACTTATGACAACGCAATGAAGTTTTTAGTTCTTATGATAATTGGCGCAGAAATGCCAAGCTACTTTATAATTTTTGCATTATCATTGAAGGTTACATATAATTCAATTACTTGAAAGTTGCAAAAATTGACGACATTGATTTGCAGACATTTGCAGCAGCAACTTCATCATCCAGATAAAATTTCGGTCAAAACCGCTAAATTTCGCCTCCAACTCTGTGCTCAAGTTATAGTATTTAAGTTGTCGAAAACGTTCGTTTTTAAAAAAATGTCAGCGTTTCATGTTTACACTCTCAGAAGCCCCCCGGGATTTCGGCCTTAATGTTTCGAGCATATTGCAAGCTTGTGCTATTAAGAAGAGCTGAGTGTCTTACTCTTGCTATTATAAACTCTTGTTTATATATAGTTTATATGTAGTTTATATATATAGTTTATGACAATAAAAACAGTCTGGATTAGTTTTGATTGGTAGATCATGTTGTCGAATAAATTGCAAACATTCTGCAGAATATCGTTTCGTGACTGAAAAGTTGCTGAGCAATGCAGACCTACAGCTCGCCTGAATACCATAATAATCCGGAACGAATCAGAGAAAGATGAGGCATGGATCAAGAAGTAGTCCTCCCAAGGATCATGATCCAAGAAGGTTTGAGGCTGAGTGTATCGAGGGTACACGTCTCTGACATTAATATTTAACTTAACTTTTCATCTTTTAGAAACTATCAAAAGTTCGTGATGGCAGTTCACACATTTGAATAATTGTTTCAAAGTGTAGCGGGGCTAGTAAACAACCTTACCTACTAACACCGTTATCACGCCCGAAATGACGGATGCGGAGACCGTAGCACAGATGGATAATACACCGACGAGATGACGGTCGGGACAGACTTGTCAGGTGATTATATACAGTAATAACCTACCCAAGAGAGAGTTGACCCGACCCACTCACTCAGATTCATACAGGATCTACCTACCTAGGCATGAGCTCAGATTAAATACAGGCCTACTTAAAAGTGACAACAATTTAATAAAGCAGAACAAGAAGCAATATTAGTAAATTATATATATATATATATATATATATATATATATATATATATATATATATATATATATATATATATATATATATATATATATATATATATATATATATATATATATATATATATATATATATATGTATATATATATAATGGGCTGATCCCGAGTTACGGGATTTAGAAAATAGGGTTTGCATTTTTGGAATCAGGAGAATATTTTCAGGAGAATATTTCCTTTCTGATAAGCAAAAGTTGTATTATCGTACAAAATATTAATTAAATTGAATTAAATGAAAATTAATTAATTATTACCTAATTAAGCTTAAATCGCACGAATTAATACTAATTAACATTAGTGAAGTACGTACTTAGCTACTAATACCTAATAATCGAACTCAATTACCAACCAATTACTAAGCTACCTAATAATCTAATAATGGTTGTTTTATGACAAAAACATGGTTTATAGGGGCATTTGTAGCTGTCTTTGATTCACAGTGTTGTGATTTTTTCCTATTTTTGTTGATAATTTATAAAGTAAGCTTGCTTTATTAACGACAGTCATAAAATAACAACGAAGGTACGGTTATTAGAAGCTTGGTGACCTAATCTCCGTTTCCCTTTTTTTCTTGACGAGTTTCAACTCCTGTTATGGAAGACATTGGGAGCGAATAGCTGTTCTATTTTTGCTTCTGGGATTATTTTAGTGAGCTATTTGCGTATTAAACAAGTTGCAGAATACTACAGCAATCAGGAATTTTCTTAATTAATTCAAAACTTAATTCCCTAGTTTTGATATGAATTATGTTGAGTACTGAGCAATTCTGGCTCGGGAAATAATAAATTAGTAGTACAATTAGTGCTTGGAAGTTTGAAAACATTCACTTTAATTAATATCAATAATGTATTTCTGCATAAATTCATAACACAGAGAGTCCCTTTTGTTTGATGGTTACTTTTTGTTTGATTTAGATCATTTAGCGTTAGGTTTCATCCTTTCCATTACAACTACGCTAGTTTTCTTTTGTACACAAGGTGAACATTTTAAGTGCACTGCTGATCAACCAATTCGAACGTTATTGGCTAGTGTGGTTGTATCACTTTCTTAGGATTGCCAGCGTGTGAAATGCTACTTTGCTAACTAACTGAAGACGCGCCAGTGGTTGATCTTCCTTTGGCTTTGGAATTCAGTCTGTTCCAACGAATACGGTACCATCAGCTGCCCGACAGACGACTACTGTGAGGAGTCCAAAGCTTGAGCTTACTAAGCGTTTTAATATTTAAGCAAAATATTGAATAAAATAAGGTAACACAAAGGGTAAACCGAGGCTGAGCACGAGTAAAACTACAATCAACATCTGGCAGTCCAATTTTAATGCGATGTATAATAGCATGGTATCTGTCGTCGATCCAACTTTAAGCAAAACCTATTGAGCGCTATAACGTGAACAATGAACGCTGTCAGCATATTTTGAGCTGTCCACGAATATTGTTCATATTTTGGGACAGACAAATTAAAAGTGACACAAAGTGTACAGAAAATGCAAAAATTTTTCAAAATTGTGAACTTGTTGAAAGTTGAAAAGTTGTGCCCACAAATTTTAGGGTTATTTTCGATTTTTTTCGAATTTCGAAGATTTCAATGGCAAATTCGCAAATTCTAAGAAATATCTTCACACTTTAAATTATTTAGGAAGAGCAATTTGCATTCAATGCATTTAAACACTTAATCAATGTGTAAAGTTGGAGATGACCTACCAACCAGACTTTATGAGTGGGAACCTATGCACAAGGGAAACGTCAACCTGGAGGAGAGGTAGTTCCAGTCGATCTTAGATAACCACGCCAAAATTTTCCTAAAACTGAATCCCACCGAACGAAGTCAAACCGTCGGTGAAGAGCAAAGACTCAAAAGAGTAAGTAAACACCAAACTTTGCTAAAAAGTACACATTTAAAAAGCTAACCGGCTTAATCCAGTCCAACTCAGACAAAGCCTTACCGACCGAGTATACAATTCTAATACAACAACCTACAGAAAATGACCCCATAAGGGTCTAAAAGAGAGCACAATACTAGGAGTCAAAAATGAAAGACACGAACTGGGCGCAAAGAAAACAGACCCTAGACTGAATGATTGCAACAATCCAGACAGACATTTCGAAACCTGGCCAATAAGACAAAAATGATGACAAGAAGAATTTGATTGGCCCAATGATTTCGAAATACGAATGCCTGCTTTCCTGCCCTATTTTTCAATATGAAGAGAAAACTTTGTAATTACGCAGCGCTACATAGTGACTGGGAGGGCTGACAAAACTAAGGTCAATTTAAACATTGAAAAACTATCAATTTCGACATAATTTCCAAAATAATTTGATACAATATAAGTCACCTATAATTCTACAATTTCATGTCTTTATTCTTTGACACAGTAGAGAACACATTGAATCTCCAACTTATCAATAGAAAGATTATCCAATATTAAGCAAACGCAAGTTTAGTCAATTTTGGAAATCCAACACTGGAATATCTTTGCATATAATTCTTGAAATTTGCGCATTTGATACAGCAAAATAGAAATAGAAGCAACATTGAGAAGTAGCAGACGTAAATGCAAAGATAACATTGTAAACTGCGCAGAATGTATACTTAAACATAAACTCTGCACACTTCGTGCCACTTTTAATCAGGCTGCTTGTTTTAACTAACTTAATCATAATCGATTTAGATTCATCAAAATATATATTTGGCCGAGAGGGAGAGTCCTGCAACGACGTATGTGCCCGACATGATGTATCGTGCAGTTTTAAAAATCTGCCTGGCTTGAGCTACTCATTTTTGAAAGGGAAATTTGACGAATTTACTCAACGGACTGCGAATCAAAAAGGGATACCACTCACTCGGATAAAGTGTAATTCTGAAACAAGTGAACGAAGCAGTTATTTACCTGCTTTGAGCAATCGACTGAACGCAAGTGCGTCGATGCAATGTCGTGGAATACTTGTGGATGGAAATCAGATGAAACCGACATGTGAGGCGAAACCACCTCCTGGAAATGAAAGACTTTGTATTTGCGCAAGTAAGAAGGCTTAACAAAAAACGTAGATGTAAGAGTACTTAGCAGATAAGAGTTTTACATGAAATCAAGGTTACTTTAATAAGATGTTAATACTTTTGTTATATAATACTAATAATACTATAAAAGCTTTTATTAGTTAACATCATT
The DNA here is from genome assembly GCA_030248195.1 of Trissonchulus latispiculum. Classification (NCBI taxonomy): domain Eukaryota; kingdom Metazoa; phylum Nematoda; class Enoplea; order Enoplida; family Ironidae; genus Trissonchulus; species Trissonchulus latispiculum. The sequence goes on from JASAND010027816.1 coordinate 24,654, forward strand.
GGTAAAATGCTGCTGCCTGGCAAGGCTGCCAAATTTATTGAACCGACAACGGTGCAATGTTTTGCAACATTTTGCTAAATTACAAAATTTGACCTGTTTTTGTTAAAGAAGGAAGCAACGCTCGAAAATCAGAATACTTAACAAGACCTGAAAACGCTTAGTAAACGCTTAGTAAAAATTAGTTTGTACCTTGTTTTTAGGAGTTCTTTTAACGATGCAGCCATCAGCCATTGCTTTGAGTCCTAGTGTAGACAGATGCTGCAATATCTATAAAGATACAAGCAGAGGTAGAAGCGATACTTGTAACCTGTATCTACGTGTCTATAAGGGACATTCAGAATACCTGTTTTGGACTTACCGAAAATTTAGGATGGACTACTACGAGTACCCGTAAGATATGTTTTTATCATATTATTGCTGAATATATTTACTTAAGCATGGGAAATGTCTAGCATATTTTGCATTCTTTTAGCTTATTTAACTTATATTTAGCTTAACCCTTCCTTTGCCGCACCCGTCAATCGAGAAAATACGTAATGCCAACTCGAGCATTTGCTTAGGAATACCAAGTATAATAGTATAAACTAACGAACTCTTCACATGAAATTTATCAGTTAAATGACTAACTGTACAATATTGGCTGAGTCAATTTATCACCCACGGATTGGCAAAACCACTGGGGGAGGGGGTTCGGCAGTCGACTGGGAACGTGGGGCCCGCAAAAAGTTATCGATTGTTTTCCATTTTTGGACACCTTTCTGCCAAAAATTTTTATCATTTTTCAGCAATGAGTTTTCGATTTCGGGCTTCGGTCCCCCAACCATAAATCTTTTCCGTGCTACTAGGAACAGCAGTCTGGACTTTAAATTTAAATTTAAATAGTCCGTACTAATTACTTAATAGAGGGCTGGTATACTAATTAGTCTTGACTAATTGTCCTGACTATTTGTTTTGTCCGTATGCGTTGAATATTTGTCCCGACTATTTATTCTCTGATTTATCTGATACAGCAGTTGTCCGGACAAGTGTCCTGACACAATTGTTCAGACAATTCAGAAGTGTCTCAGACTAACATAAATTAGTCTCAGAAGTGTCTCAGACTAAACAAAATAGTCTCAGAAGTGCCTCAGACAAATTCGAGTTTGTCGGGACTATTTTTGGGGGGATTTGTCATGACAAAAATTAGCCTCAGAAGTGTCTCAGACTAATTCCAGTTAGTCTGGACTCGCGCTACATTGCACGGTGAGTTAAACGTGACGGACCCATTATTCCAGAGCGTGCTCCATGGATGGGAGGCTTCTACGAGCGGCTGGTCGGGTCTGTGAAGCGATGTCCAAAGAAGATGGTTGGTAAATCCCGCTTCGCTTCAGATTAAGACTACAACTCTAACGGAAGTTGAGGCGACCTTGAATAGCCGACCTTTGGTTTATTTCGATAGCGATTCAGAACCAGGTTTGATCCTTACTCCAGCTCATTTCTTGGGTGGAAATCCTGTCTTAGAATTTCATTCGAATGATACGAGAAGTCAAGACGATAGCCTTCTACGTCTTTGGAAGTCTTCCCAAAAGCGTCTGGAGGAGCTTTGGTCCTCTTGGCGCAAAGAATACCTTAGTGATCTTCGTGAACGGTCAATGTCCAGGGGTCCACGTGGGTCCTTTCCTTCTGTTCCAAAATCCGGTGATGTGGTTTTGGTGAAATCTGAGCTTCTTAGGGGACAGTGGAAATTGGGCAGAATAATACAGCTCAATCTGGGTACAGATGGTAACTGCCGATCGGCATGGGTCCGCCTTCCTTCTGGAAAATCCATTCAACGCCCAGTCAAAAATTTGATTCCTATCGAGGTATCGTCCACTGCTTCAGATGTCGATTCATTGGATAACGTTGCTGAGGAACTGCCACCTATTCCGTCCGACGGTCAGCGAAAACAGCGACAAACTGCTGTCAGATGCATAGAATGGATCCGGAACACTCTCGGGCGGGAGTGTCGCGACCAGCGCGAAGATAGAGCAGCCCGTTGCTAAGCAACGCTGCTGGTAACTTCTAGAAACTTCCTGTTTGGCATAAACTGTTATATGCAAATTAACTTTCGTGTCATCTATCATTGTTTACCTTTCTGTCTGACTGCTGGTTTTTCTATTATGTCTGACCTTAGTTAGTTCTGTTACTTTCGGCTTTGTGTCTTCGTATATGCTTATTGGTTACATATCTTATTAAATTTAATTTTGGTTTTATTGGGATGCATTTGTGATTAGAACGCGCCTTTCACAACAATTTATTAGAAAAACCAAAAACCAAAAAACCTTTTTAAGAACCCTTTAAAAACCCTTTTAACCAAAAAAGCCCTTTTTAGCCCTTTTTTAAACCAAACTTTTACTTGGTAGAAACGGTTATGCAATAGAATGGGAAGGCAACTACCACCTATAACTTTTAAAATATTTCAACCTTTTTCATTTTTGTCATTCTTTCTGTCCTATCCGCTGTTTTGTTAACACCGCAGTTTCCACACGTCCGTTTGACATAGCACATTTGAACGTTAGATGATTGTTTTTGGAGGACTCCTGGCATTCTGTATTTAGGAGTTTGTTGTTTCAAAGGTTTAGCTGCAACAGCTGGCTACTGTGGGCAATAAATGGTTACTCTGCTACTTGCTGAAGTCATAATATTTAGTTTTAAGAGATTGCCTTATTGTTTATTTTATTTTCGACTCATTGTGTTTAGAAACGGAACCAAAGCCGTACTAAAGTCTGTACTAACGACTGGAAGTGAAGAGGGAGCAGATACAAAGCAACTACAATTACTACTAACAGATTTAGTTCATATCACATTAAAAGATGACGATTTACTATACAGCGCTGACGATGTAGGTTTGATTCATGAAACATTCAAAGTAGTACCAAGCTCAGATATGGAACCTCAAACTAGCAACGTCTTCACGTTTGCGGCAAAAACGGGTCATGGAGACTGTGAGGCATACTTGGAATTCTACTATCACTGCGGACCGTGGCAGACAAGCAAAAGTCGGCAACAAAAGCGACGTAGAAACCGAGAGTCCATGAAAAGGCAAGGAAAACGAAAACAAAGAAATCGAAGCAAGAAAACCAGCAATACAAGATTTCAAAAGGGAAGAACATCAAAAAGAAAATATAGAAAGAACAGCAGAAGTCGATTAGTTGCAAAGAATCGGAGTCCCAAAAAGATAAAGGCGAGGAGAAAAATCAGACATTCGAGAAGGAAACGATTTTAAGTCACAGTAACATAGTTGAAATCTATCAAAGAGTGTGGCACGTGCTTTTCTTGACATCTAAAGACTAGCAAACCATTATACGACCAAAACAGTCAATCACATTTTCATTTTTCTGGAAAACTTCAACTTATTTTATTCAACTTATTCATTTCATCTGAAAACTATATGCCGCAGTAAAATAGTACCTTTAGGGATGTACCAGATAATCCCTAGAAAAGTTTAGTGACGTATCACACCACAAGTTGTACATCGGAGTGCTTGCCAGGGATGTAGTACATCGCAAAACATTTTCAGTAAATCAGTGCATTTGTGTTAGCTTATTATCCTTAGGCAATAAAAAGAGAAAATTTAATTTGCAGTCTTAATAAATCTAATTGTATTACCACTGATCCAATTTGAAAAATTTAAACTATAGAAGGAACGGATTATATGCTGCATAAAGACTCCAATTTTGAAACTATGTGGAGCTTATGCATTTTTAACATTTGCATCTAACTAACATTTGCATCTAGCATATGCATCTATCATGTAAATGCAAACTTACAGTAACTGTAAATTATTAACCTTTTAACTTACTAAGATAGAATTTTAACCCTTATTCCTGCGGTGATTTACCGTTACAATCCATTTTCAAATTTTGCAGTGTCGATCAATTTTGTAAGTGAAAATATTAGAAATGCACATCATTCCCCAAAAATAATATAGTAAATGCAATTGCATAATTTAGCTAGTTTCAACAAAAGCATTTTATACATTAATCCTTCCTATCTGTTGTTTAAATTTATCAAATTGGATCAATGCAATTAAATTTATTAATACCTTAAATGCACTCCCGTTATTGCCTAAATATATTAATAAGCAAAAACAAATGTACTTATTTACTGAAAATTTTCTATTGATGTACTGCATACCTGACAAGCACTCAGTAATGCATTACCTTACTGAAATTTGTCAGTAAAGTTGTACATTTGAGGCATTTGAACTCCGAAGTACAACTTGATTACTGATATAGTATATCACTGAAATTTTCTAGGGATGTAGTGGTACATGCCTAAATGTACTACTGTGTTGCGACATATGCAACTATATTTATGCATTACCACACTTACGTTGAACATTTTCTAGAAAAAAGTGATCGACTGTCTTGGTCGTGTAATGGTTTGCTAGACTTTAGCTGCCAAGAAAAGCAACCGCCCGCACAGGTAGAATACTTGGGAGTAGCCCGAGACAATTCTGTTGGCAATTAATTGAATTGAACCCCAACCTAGCAGGCATCCCCTCTTTCCCTTGGCCAGGTCATAAGCTCCTATTTTCCTTGTGTGAGCCCAGTAGTAGTGGTGAGAGTGTGTCAACCACCGATTACACTTGGGAGACCCCAGTCTTCAGATATAAATTATTCGAAATCAATTTGACTTTCATCAATCAACACTTGTTTGCTTCAGCTTCGCCCACTACTGCATATTCTTTCATTTCTAATTTTTCTAAAATCAATTGAATTGGATAAATCGGGATGTTCTGTGGAAGACATTTTTCAAAGCTTATTGTATATAGGAGCTAGGGTTGTTCCAATATTAAATTGACCGGGCCGGGCCCGGCCCGGGCCCGGCCCGGAGCCCAGGGCCCGCTACTAGGCCCGTCCTCCATTCAAAGCCCGGAGCCGCCACCAGGCCCGGAAACCCAGAACTCCACGGACAGACCTGTTGAACCGTGCGGTTTACAGAGCCCGTATCTAAATATGCTTTTCGGGCACTCGAGCACGAACCCACATTAAGGCTGGTCCCATTAAGCCAGCTTGTTAACTCCTCTCCTGTTTATGTACTGTACTTCCTATAATGCTACCAAACCTGATATACAACCTATCTACAGTCTCAAAACATTCTTTACTTCAACAGTTCTGTTTATTAATCGACAAATTTATAAAACGCAAAAACAACAAGCAAAATGGCAAAACAAGAACAGCAATAAAATGTCAACAACTGAATCAATCTTCTTCACCTTCGTCTTCTAGACAGTAGCCATGATACTGGGAACATGGAACGCTTCTTCCATGTCGCTGTCTTGGTCATCTAAAATTAATTCCCGCTGAAAACTCCCCTGTTTCTAGTAGTATGCAACGGTTTTCTGAGTAAAAATAAGTTAAAGTAGTCAGACAAACTAAAACTGATTACCTTCCGTTTCTGCAACTGAGGACTCTGTATCAGCATCATCGGTATCGCCTCCGTCACTACAAATGTCGACATCAAAAGCGTCTTCGCTTTGGCGTTCAGCAGGTCGTTCGCGAGTCGTCGTCGCTTTTTTCCATAACTCCGCCGCACGCGCTCACACACAGTGGCAGCCCGAACATACTTCCAATTCCTGTAACAATTAGATATAAATCAATTAAACAACTAACAAAATTAATTCGAATTTCGAAATTAACAAATCAGCAAATGACAATGGACCAGTGGTGAACTAACAGTTAGAGCGACAGTTAAGCTAGCAACTAATAAAACTATCACTAGCCAACCCCATTACTATAATCTCGATTGGCTGATTTCAAAAACCAAATGCTAACAAGTAAAACCAAACATAATCCTTAAAGGAAGTGTCATTCCTTCATCTACGTACATAACATATTCAAACACTTATTGATCGATTGGCCGACTATCTTAGATACAAAATAGAGTACTTGGAGGATGACAAATGAACTTACAGTTTTAAAAATAGAAGTTGATTTAGCAGAAACGGCAGGAGGAGGTTTCGCTCAGGGGTCAAATGCTTCACCACCAAGGAAAAAGTGGACTCACTGCCGACATTAGACGCAGGTATAGCTAGATACTAGCGAGCCAGTACGCCATGGCTAGGAAATTGGTTGGAATATTTTTTCCAGAACAATAACGGGAATGAATGGGAGTAGAAATCTGAAGTATCAAAAACAGTAGATACCTCAAATACGCAAATGGAACCAGAGGCAACTGATCCCTCAGGAGCTGCAACGGCAGAGCTAGCAGATTCAGACAGGCTCCCAGGATGGTTCTTTTTCATTTGTCGAGCGTAGGTGCCCGTTCCATAGTTGGTACAAGTTGTACCTAAAACCGCAAAGGAATAACCTAGGTTTATCATCAAATTTACAATTTACAATTTACATCATCAAATGATACAAAGGCCCAATTTAAAAAATTAAGGAAAGTCAAAACCAGGATTTACAGACTGATCAATAAAACAGGCAGATTTAGCTTTGACAATTTAATATTGCTGTCGACATACGATTAACACAGTCAAGATTGAAAGCAAGAGTTAAACACTGATCAAAAAACCAAGCAAATTTCGCTTTGGGCGATTTAACATAACTCACCAAATATGCGAAATGTAGTCAAGCCAAAACCGAAATGAAAACAAGAACATCACAGAGTGAAAACACAAGCATCCAAATGCAAGTCGGCAGTAAAAATGAGCTTTAACGATTGCTTGTCTGAATGACGTGGAACAACAAATATGCAAATTAGGAAAGGAAAGTCAAAACCAGGATTTACAGACTGATCAATAAAACAGGCAGATTTAGCTTTGACAATTTAATATTGCTGTCGACATACGATTAACACAGTCAAGATTGAAAGCAAGAGTTAAACACTGATCAAAAAACCAAGCAAATTTCGCTTTGGGCGATTTAACATAACTCACCAAATATGCGAAATGTAGTCAAGCCAAAACCGAAATGAAAACAAGAACATCACAGAGTGAAAACACAAGCATCCAAATGCAAGTCGGCAGTAAAAATGAGCTTTAACGATTGCTTGTCTGAATGACGTGGAACAACAAATATGCAAATTAGGTTACAAAAAATGCCAACATAAATACAAACAAAATTACCCCTAAAAAGGTAAATATTCCGCCGTTGAGCCATACAGATATATCATCAATTAATAAAAACACCTGGATTCAGCATTTTGAAGATTTAGCTTCGCGATTGCGCGAAAAATAGAAGTGTCATGAAATCATTGCGGTTTAATGTTTTTGAGGTAGCAAAATGCATAAGAAGAGAAGCCATCAATTTTCAGCTTGTAGGAAAATGTCAGCTACAATCATAAGGAAATCATGTCTTGTCTAAAATAAGGGAAGAAAAATTTTGGAAGATTTATGTGATAAAATTCGATAAAACTTCAGAAACCAATTTAGATAGGATTCTTCTGCAAAGGTTCACATTGACCGATTTTTGCTGACTCTAAAAAATAAACATACTAGCCCATGTGTTGAAGATAGGAGAAGCTGAAGACAATAACAACAGCGTACATGCATTACATACTATAACACCGGGGAATATATTCCGCTCCAGCGGAATAAAAATTACCTTTTGGCCGCTGAAATGGCATAAAACAGTGAATGCACACCCAATAATCATTAGGAAGCTTTTGAGCAGTCGCAGGAAAACCGGGTTAGTATTCCTTAATCAGGCCCAAATTGCTCCAAATCTCACGTGAACGGTTTATAAATTCTGGGACTTTGAGTCAGGTTTGATTTTCAGAAAACTCTTACGATACTTCAAAGAATTTCTCAAATTCTCTTTCTCAGACTTAGACAAGCTGGACATATTTAGTGAATAAACCCAAACACCCGTCACAAGATCAAAACAAAAAACTTAGTATATACGAAGGGATTGAGATGACAGTAAATGGCAAGCAAGCAGCGACTGAAAGAAATTCAAACATCTTCCCACGCTTAAAATCAGCCCACTCGTCCAGACAGGTCAAAAAACTCAACCGACCAACCCAGCATCAGAAAGGACTAAATGCTTGGAATGAATATGTGCATAGATATGTACATACAAGTGGGTTTTATACATCGCTCTCATTGAATCAAGAGCACAAAATGCACATTATTATGCACAATCAATATATTTTGCCCGGTAGGCCCGGTGAGCCCGGTGGGCCCGGTTAAAAAACCGGGCCTAGTAGGGGGCCGGCCTTTATAGTCAAATCGGGCCGGGCCCGGGCCGGGCTCAACATAAAATTTTCCGGGCCGGGCCAGGGCCCGGGCCGGCCCGGCCAGGGCCCGGCCCAAGCCCCGGAGCCCGTTACACGACCCGGGAACAACCCTAATAGGAGCTATTTGAATCCTGGTGTAGAAAATACAATATGATTAACGTTAAGTATCACGAGTTTAATGGGACGAACAAAAAAGCTGACACTTGATTTCTTCTATCCTCTTTACACTCATTACCTTTAATCTTGAAATCTTGAATGAAGTTAAAAGATATGTTAAAGCAAGAGTTATAGCAATCTCAGGAGTCAGCATAGCTTAGGAACTGAAATTAAATTAAATATTTTTTGCAAAGGCGTTCCCGCAATGTATCTGGATTCTCATCTCGACAGTATAAATCTTTTTTTATTATTAGAAGATTAAATATGCATCAATTAGAATGCATCAATTCGAACATTAGTTTCTGTTTGATGCATCATTAAGTAGCAAACTTAAGCGCACGGTTGCTCATGCATATTGACTTTCCAAGTTTAAGCACGCTTATCCCTAAGAAAAAATTATCAAAATGTGGCTTATTCTGGTGCTTTTTTTAAATAATTTGAGCATACTTAAAGGACAGGATGCCGACCACGAGTACATCCAATGTCCTAGGGATGATTACTGTAAGTTGTGAAGTGATAATAAGTAAGTTAATAAGTACCTTGATTGATTGATGGCTAAAGTGTAAGGTGTTCTAGATTTGACAGAGTACTGCTTCCTGGGTAAACCGTTATCTGTAAAGAGTTTGAAGTATATCACAGAAAAAGTGAAAAAAGTGAAACAAGATTACCCCTAAAAGGGTATTATTCCGCTGTTGAGCTAGTGAGATATCATAGACAAAAGATTTCCAGATACAGATTTTTCAGTCTACATATTTCAATCTAATCTCAAAAAGGTTTAATTTGAGACAGATTCCTCCGACTGTAGGTTTTTAGAGGTTGGTCCACAAGAGAAATTAAGTATTTTTTGAAACGTCCTAGTGTTTGATGTAGTTAAGATTTTGAGTAAAATCTTCACAGTCCAAGTTCTATGATAGATAGCTCAACTTCTTCTTCTTCCCAGGATCTTCTTAATAACATATATACCAATACCTGAACTAATAAAGGGGAATATTTTATTTTCTATTTTATTTTCTTTCTCAGACATAACTTTCTTTATAAAATTAAAAAATTCCTTTCGAACTGCGAATCGATCTCAGGTTATTGCGGTGGTAGGTGAAAGTGTTAACCACTTCACCGTTTCAACTGGTGCAGTGAAGGTTTCTCACGTCACGCGCAATACCAGGTTTTCATAAAACTAAATTCAAAACTAAATTGGGCCAAAATCAGCTGCTAATTAACTAACTAATCTTTATTTACGTGTGTGTAATCAGCATTACCAAGAGTACATAATAACTAAGAGTGTGACAAGCGTCAAGCTCTAGTTATCAGGCGTGGGACATCATCTGCACGATAACGGCTGACCCCCCACAAATTAGACCCATCACTTCAAAGAAATTCGCACGCTATGCTTGTGTGCTGAAGCTCGCAACAGATGCACATTGAATCAACTGAGTAGTTGTGTTTTCGAGCTTTAGAACGTAGGCATAGCGTGCGAATTTCTTTGAAGTGACGGGTCTAATTTGTGGGGGGGTCAGCCGTTATCGTGCAGATGATGTCCCAAGCCTGATAACTAAGAGATTGACGCTTATCACACTCTTAGTTATTATGTACTCTAGGTATTACTCCTTTGCTAATCTCAATGTCATTTATGCGATTCTGCCAGTCATTACGGAATTTCGTCTGTAAACATTTACTAATCGATAAACAGTTGCGGAGTTATTTGACTGACAAATAACGCCAGGGCGTATTGCTTAATTTCAGAAGATTTATACCACGAAACTTAGTGAAATTTCAAGAACAGATTTCGATACAATTTCTCCAAAAGTTGACACCACTGCGTTTATTGTGTTTGGTTGGCGCTAAAAATACAAATACTGGCCCATGTGTTAAAGATAGAAGAGGCATTCGAGAATTTCAACAACGTACATGCATTACATACGATGAAACCGGGGAATATATTCCGCTCCAGCGGAATAAAAATCATTTGGCTACCGTGACTGACTACCCCTGGTAATAATTGAGAAGGTCTTTTTGCTGGATTGATTACATTTAGAAAAACATAATTTTCTGTAGTCGGTAAGTATAAGTATTTAAGTTTTCATTGGAGTTTGCTGTTTCTGTAACCGAGGATTTGGTAAATTTCTCCATTTCTGGGATAATCCATTTTCACAATTGCCGGTCGTAGGCAGAACTCTCATCTATTTGATAAAATAGAGCAATCAAAAAATATGTAGACATTAGACAATGGAAATGAAAAAGCAGAAACCAAAAAATGACTAACTCAGACAAGACTGGTCCATACTGAATATTGATCAGTCGTTACGCTACTGTTGATGAAAGCGGGCATTCTGGATTAGTATAACATTTGCTTAAGGTGGTGATTTTTTGGGTACATATTATTGGTTTACGGTTCAAATCAAGATGGAATTCGATGAGACTTTCCAAAATAAGTTCTTTTAGCATTCTAACACCCGCTTCAAAACTTCTACGTCTCCGTCCAGGGCCGTTTTTGCCGATTTTTGAGACTTAGGCAGTAGCTGCATAGCTATGATTCTATTCATTCGAAAGATCTTGCTGAGTTCTACATTTTCTGCTTTTTCAAGCACCTTTCTAGCTTTTCTCTATTGTGAGATATAGCTGATTTTCTTATTTTGGCGTTGAAAACCTGTCATTTTTGTAGAAATCAAATAATCCGCCATTTCTTGAGCTACGCAAGCCGTAAAATTAAACTAAGGTGTCAATTTGAAAGTCGTCGAGGCCGATTATGCGTGGCGTTGTAATCTTCTAAATGCTATCCCGTACGTTGCATTATAAAAAATGTACTTTTTGCAAAAACATGACCAAATTTTTTCCAGCGATTGTGAAGCCTTTACTATGCAAGTTTGAGGGTTGCCACTTACTAGATGTGTTTTAGACAAAAATACCCAAGGACTCGTTTTAGTTGCCCCGATTGCTACTTTCTAGCTAAGGTGATCGCTTGCCAAAACTGGGAAAAATAGGCAAAATCCAGGTAACGCATACATTTTAGCTAATTTCTTTGTAACAAAGAGTGGTTTCATAATAAATAAAAAAGGGTCCGCAGCTATTTGATAATGGAATCAAATGATGTGGCCAGCGCCTCACGAAAACATTTACTTTAGTCTGCAGAAAATCTGGAAAATTAAATTACTTCGAAAATGCAGTAAGATAACTTCCGAGAACTAAAGTTAGGTTCACTATAAGAAAAATAAAATGTTAAGCTTCATTTGGATATAAAAATGGCTTCTTAACTCCAAGGAATGGATGAGTAATAAAGCTTCAAAGCTGATGTCTCCACATAGTATCACCACCTTAACTCAACTTTTTTACATAATTAATTCACTTCTCCACAACTTAGCTCCTCATTCAGCTTACTGATTGTTGATTAACAGATAATCACCCAGTCGACCCCATTACGGAGCCCATCAGACAACTCGGCAACCGCTATAATTTCTTGTTTTTGTTTTCTTCTTTACTTTTCTACGTTTAATTCATCATTTTAATGTTTAGTACAAGTTTACTAATTTTTAAAGTTAAGCTGACCAGTAAGAAATCAAAATTTAAAATTGGAAAGCCAGTAAAGGAAATTGCCAATTGCCAAACCTGGACATCCAAGACCTTTATGAGGCAGGCGGAATTCCAACCCGAATTTCGGGTTGTCTTTTGACGCTGTGTCAACTGAGCTACACTGAACTAGCAGACTTGTAGCAAAACAGAATGATTCATGATGAGGAGCAATCTAGCAATCAATCTAACCCTCAAGTTCGATGCGAGCGAAAGTCAATTTTAACTACAGGAAAGCAATAAAAAATTAACTCGAATGGCACAAAAGCTTGAACTTAGGAGAACAAAATTCAAGACTACGTTCTAGATGGATGTCGACTAACAAAACATGGACATTTAATCTATTTATTTGCTTCGCGACTTTCCAATCAGCTGCTGGGATACGATAACATTGATTAGTCCTGGTCAGTCTGCCAAGTCTTTCTGTAAATTTATAAAATCTTTGCAACAACAAAGATAAAAGTATAATCTTACCATGTGGGTGCAGGTAGAAAACGGTATCATTTCGATTTAGACGTTGCACGTACGGAGACTTTTTAATCACTTGATGAATTTCGGTATTTCTTGAGAATTTTCAAACAATTAGCAACCGCAGTTACTAACATCATTTGATTGATTAATAATTAACAGTTTAGATGGTGTCTACTTTTCGCATTATTAGATCAGCCGCGATACTTATTTGGTAAAGAGGGTGAATCTTGCGACGAAGCATGCCAACGAAATGGTAGACTGTGCAGCTTTTACGGCCTTGTCAATTTGACGAACTCCTTCCTAAAGAATCAATTCGACATATTTACTCGACAGGAAGCAGGTCAACAAACAGTACCTACGACTGCGTTTGAGTGTGAATCAGAAACCAGTGAAAGGAGCAGCTATCTTCCTGCGCTCAGTGGTCGAAAAGACAAAGGTGGCTCAATGGTATGCAGAGGGCTGCTGGGAAAACTGGATCAAGAAACTACATGTGAAGCGAAGCCATCGCCAGGAAACGAAAGATTTTGCATTTGTGTTACAAAAAGTAAGAAATATTTACTATCCAGTCACTGTGGGTAACTAAATTCAATTTGGTGGTAGTTTTATATTGCTCACCTTTAACCAATTTCGTCAAACTAAAAACGTAAATTGATTTATCTTTAGCTTACACTTTCTTGATTATTTTGGATCAAAGTTGCAACTAAGACCAGTTTGACTGGACCACCTTTAGTTGATCTTGTAACAGCATTCGACCATATAGCTACACTACAATATTTTACAACAGTGTTTGCACTAACGAACTATTGATTGTAGATGGTTTAGTTTCTATTCTAATCGTACGTTTTTCACGTCTATATCCATTTTTAATCTTTTTATGCGTTGCACTTTTCCAGAAGCGATACTAACCCTACAGCCGTCTGCAGTAGCCGTCCAGCCAAATCAGCCCTACTGCTGTGATTACCAAACTCCCGACTGTGAACTGTTTCTGGAAGTCAGCAAACCAGGAGACGATCCTAGTGATTGGCTTCGCTGGACATTTCTTGATTTCTCAATGGACTATTTTGAGTTTCCGTAATTGGTGTTTGTTTCACTATTTTTGTTTATTTATGTTTCACATTTCTCTGTACTTATGCCGCATGTTATGCATAGAACTATATTATTGCCTCTTGTTCCTGCACAAGACAAGAAATAATCTTGATTGGTTTTCTTTAAAGACGCCTAACGAAAGACTTTGTGTACACTGTAGCCAGAGTTTAGAAGTCAAATTTTAGGTACTTTTAATCGAGCCAAATCTTTATGCTCAATTACTGCATTGCCCCTCACAATTACCCATACACTGTTGCTTTGTGGCACAACAACACAGCACAGCACAATACCGGAAAAAAAGTCGATATCTGTTGGTACTATTGACGGACACCGAATGTCGTAAACAAATTGCCATGCTACACCTGAAAAGTGGGGAACTACCGCTAGATACGAAGTACATTTGATTGGCTGTGTGCAACTTTCTTCTGTGCTTTAATTAGAAGTGGACATGAATTGTAATTTTAGTAATGGGACAAAATCCAGCTATCGGTCATTGTTATCCCTTCCTAGCGACGGAGGGCCAACGACGCTGCAGATTGAAGTAGGACAGACTGATACTCTACATATTAAGCTAAAGGATCTTGATGCGTGGGATGTTGGCGCAGACATAAGGAAGTACCTTCTAGAAACGGCCGATCTATTAGTCGATAAAAAGTATAAAGTTATTCCGAGCACTGACCTGGAGTCACAGACTAGTAACTATATCAACATTATGCAATCAACTGGCTACAGAGATTGCGCGGCGTTTGTGCAAATCTACTATTTTTGCGGTCCCTGGGTGCCAAACCGACGTCGGCGCCCAGCTCGAGGTGGAAAAGAGAAGTCTGCAAGAAAGAACAGGAAAGGGAAACGAAGAAATCTGAAAAGACAAAGGAAAGGCAGACAGCAAAGAAAACCAAGAAAACAAGGAAATCAGAAGAAACAAAGAAAACAGCAGAATCGAAAACAGCAAAGCCGGAAAAGAAATAGGCCTAAAATGTCTCAGAAAAATCGACGATCTGGTTTCGCGAGGAGAGGACGAAATCGGAGCTTTCTGAAAAGAAGGCGTTTTTGAACCTTAACAATGAACCCATTGAGGTGATTATACTGTGATGCTAAATAAAATGATAGATTAATATTTATGTAGTTATATAAAATACCAAATACCGCATTGTCGAATCAACGTCTTGGATGAACTGTGTTTTTTGGTTTATTTCTTCTAAATTGGTTTTTCTTCTGATTTTCAGAAAAACGGCGAACTCGTTTAGCAAAGCAAGGAGAAAGAAGGAATCCGAGTAGAAAGCCTTTGAATATTAGCATTAAACTAATAACAGACAAAAGCGCGTCACCCTGCACTGAGTCACAGTTAACTGAACAGCCTAATCTTTTGCATGGTGACAGCCACACATCTCAACATAAGAGCTAGTGAATTTGAGCCTACAAGGAAAGGACCCTTGTATGCGTTCATAGCGGACCTTTAAGTGAGTAGGTACAAAAGTAGGCTCAAAACGTTTGGGACTTCGTATATTGGTTCTTACTTATACCAGGAGGAAAACCTTTGGCATATCATATTAACTAAGCGGCAAACGACACAAATACAGATGTTCCCAGACAAGAGCGGCCCTGGGTCAGCTGATTTCTTATTTGTTAAAATTTTAACTAGCAAAAATTTGTTTGATATTTTGTTACTGATGCGAATAGAAGGGCTAGATTAAATCCGCGCCTCCCATTTTAGATCAGCTATTTCTAAACCCTTATGAACGTTGTTTTTGCGGTCATGAAACCCTTCTGTTGGTTAAACTTGGCAACCAGCGAAATTTGGCCCGTCAAAAAGTAAACGTGACTCCCGTTATCCATATGAGATGCAACTACCTGAAAACTAATGAAACCGATTTGAAGTTTGGATTGTTGGCCGTTGTCTGTTGGCTGGTCAACAGCCAACGGCCAATGAATGAGAGTTTAGGCCCAAATGGGAACTTTTCCTGCAAATCCTAGAAAACCACCAAAAATTTGTTGTTTTTCTTTATTTTAAATTAGTTAGAGATGAAGCCAATTTCCTGGGTAGCTAACGAATGATGAATTGGCCAACTCTCAGCACCACGGAGTCGTCGTGAGAATTTGTTGGCAAGATTAATAAACATTAATATTTGTGTTCGATATCATTAGTTTCTTCGAAACATTCGAAACAATGTGATAGCCTACTTTTTCTAAGTGAGAGCGTCATGTTTAAATATTATAATGCGAAAATTTGTAAATTTGTTAATTTTTGTAAAGTTCTGCCCTTCTCTGTACAATTAAGCCTAAAGATTTTTCACTTATTTCTTATTATCCTATGATAATATTCGTCGACACATAATGATAAAAGAACGGGGACAACTGGATCTAGGAATACTCCAGACTCATTTGTTTATCCTACCGTATACTATTTGTTACGTCTAAGTCGACGACCAGCCAACGGACGCCAAACAGCCAACGAACAGCCGAGACCAATTGTCCGACCAAGCCAATTGTCCCGAAAATTCTCGGCCAGCAGCCGATGGCTTGGCTGGCGGGCCGCACCGGCCATCGCCCAACACTAGTTTATACAGACAAATGTTGTCCTGAAGACGTTATGGGATATCACTCACTAAGCAATTGAGTGTTAGCTGCGCAATAGTGCAGCAGCAAAGTAAAGTAGTCGCTATCTTCACGTTTGAAGCACAGTAGTGAGTTTAGTTTCATGAAATTACTCAATTGCGAATGATTTTGAAATTACACTATTTGAAATGATGAATGTGATTTCTGTTTGGGCTAGCTACGCCAGCAATACGTAACTGAACGGAAGA